>JACEIK010003126.1:0-87605 GCA_018107945.1 Datura stramonium | reverse complement strand
GCTGGAGATATTTTCATTTTACCCCGGTGTGGTACATCAGCTGGAGATATTTTTATTTTACCCCGGTGTGGTACATCGGCTGGAGATATTTTTATTTTACCACGGTGTGACACATCAACTGAAGATATTTTTATTTTTTCCTTGGTATTGTACACCGGTTGGATGAATTTTATATATGGATTTATGGTTTGCTGGTTGCTGGCATTATAGTTATAGTTTTTCTTGTGTATTACTTGGTTGCATTTGCACTTCAATATTGACTTATTTCCAGGTTTCAGTTTCCAGGATTCCAGGTTGTTACTATTCCTTATTTCTGGCTCAGTTATCATTTCTATCTTACATGTTTACAGTTTCTACCTTACATACCAGTACATTTCATTCGTACTGATGTCCCTTCGCCTAGGGACCTGCATTCGTGCCGCAGGTGCAGGTAGTGGTCGGGATTGCCAGTTGCAATAGCAGTTCGTGAGATTAGTGGATGTGTTTGTATGCTCCTTTCTTTCTGGAGCTAAGATTGGTTTTGTTTCAGTTAGAGTTTTGAGATGCAGTTATGGGTAGGTCGGAGCCCTGTTCCGACCATCAGTCAGTTTACTATTTAGAGGCTTTGTGGACTTAGTGTGTACAATCGTATTTAGTTTGTGGCCTTGTCGGCTTTTTGTTGTTTAGTTTAGCATACTCATAGCCTTCTTTGCATTTCAGTTGTTTACCCTGTATTGTTTAGATATTATGGGTCCAGTTTTTGCTCCAGTTGATTTTGATAGGTGGTCTGGACGGCCTAAGTGTTACAGTTACAGATGTCATATAGCCGACTTTCCAGTCAGTCGGGTATGGGGAGCTAGTCGCGCCCTCCCCCCTGTTATGGGGTGTGACAGATATTGACTCTCTTAAGACCTAAATTATGATTTATTATTTATGATATGATTTCCTTTAAGTACTCTTCATTAATTTTTATGAATTTAAAGTATAGTGATTTTCTCAAGCCCATATATTCTTCATGATTTAGGAGTTAATGATTTTGGCGGACTCACAGGACCTAATTCATGTCTAACCATGTATTTTAAGTATGACCAATTATGTTATGATTTATCTAGTCATAAAATTCATGTATGACTTCACGATTATTATATGAGCCTCCATGTGCATGATTTTAGGAGCCGTATCTAGCATCGAATTGGCCCGACATTTAGGTAAACCCTGTGGTCTCAAAACTACGTGCCAAAGTATGTGTATGATTATGGACTCCAGGTGGGGTCCCTATCAGTGATATCACGTTATGTACGTCCTTGTCTTGGCAAGTCTGGGACGACTCTGCCCACTTGAGTGAGATAGTTAGGGCATCATGCAAGCTCTATCATGATGGTGTCGGTTAAGATGAGTCCTCCCATTGTTCCTCATAATTTATGCATTGTCATGTTTGTATAATCATGCCTTCATGTCGAGTTAACGAAAGAATGAACGGCGACAGAAATAGAAATGGCCATGAGAATGGCAATGGAGATGGGCACCATCAAGCCCCACTAGCCCCCGAGGATCATGTTCCTGAGCAGGTTGCCCATGCTGAGTTTAGGGCATCCATCTAGATGTTGGCACAGGTATTTTATGATTTATGTAGTCATGAACTTCATGTATGACTTCATGATTACTATATGAGCCTCAATGTGCATGTTTTTGGGAGTCGTGTCTAGCACCGAGAAGGCTCGACATTCAGGAAAACCCCGTGGTCTCAGGACTACGTGCCAACATAGGTTTATGCTTATGGACTCTATGTGGGTCCCCATTAGTGATATCACGTCATATACTTCCTTGGCTTGGAAAGTCTGGGACGGCTCTGCCCACTTGAACGAGATAGTTGGGGCATCGTGTAAACTCTATCTTGATGGTATTGGTTAAGATGAGTCCTGCTATTGTTGCTCATGATTATGAATTATCATGTTCACAATACTTTGGCTCAAGATATATTTTTACAAGGTTTCTCTTATGATTATGATTATGACTAGTTTATGAATAGTTCTTGAAAATCTTGAGCCTCATGTTTATGTTATGACTATTATTGCATGTTTTGAACTATCCTACTTTTATGAACTCTTATGTATTTTGATTGGTCAATTTTATCTACATTGCACACTCAGTATATTCTAAGTACTGACCGCATGCTCTGTGGTCTATCATTTCATGATACAAGCTCAGACGTTCAGGGTCAGTCTCTCCGCTAGCTGGTCAGCAGAGTTCAGTTCAACTAGCTGTTGGTGAGTCCTCATCCTTCGAGGACCTTTAGTTAGTATCATTGTTGCTAATTTCAGTTTCAGATTGTTACTGAGCTAGTTGGGGGCTTTCCCCATCTGCTCATCAGTATGTAGAGGCTTTTCAGACATAGTTTGTATTTTCAGCTTCGGATCAGTATTGTGATATTTCCATTGGGTAAATGTTTAATATTTAGACTCCCGCTATTTAATAATTTAGTTCTTTCCGCCATGATTATGTTAAGTTAGTGATCATACTCATGCCATGGGTTGATTTGGAGCCATTTATGGTTCTAAATTCTGTGCCTCGATCCGGGCCTATGTTCGGGTCATGACAACCTCCTCCACCTCTGTAGCAGGTATATTCTTGAACACATAGTAGACACTCTTATCTTTATTAATGAGATGGCCAGAGATATTTTCATACTCTTTAAGGGTATTCATTATAAACACTTAAGATTTTTTGTCTGAAGATGTAAAGATAATATTATCAACATATGCTAGATAATTCATAGTAGCACTCCATACAGAATGCAAGAAATCATAACTTTGATCATTAATCAAAACAGAGTACCAATTATTACCAATTAATCTCCAAATTAGATCCACAAAGACGATTTTGAAACCCATTTTTCTCTTACATTTTGGTGAAAAATAAAGAATAATGTATTTGAGAATAAAGTAAATGAACGAAAAAAGAGAAAAACATAAAGAATAAAGAAAAAATGATTAAAAAAAGTAGAAAATAGGGGGTAGAGAAATAACTAAAATTAAATAACAATTAAATAAAAGAAATAAGCAAAAATTGAGCATGAAATCAAATTATGGTGAAAAAATAAAGAATAATGATTTGGGAAAAAAAATAAACAAAACGTATAAAATATATTTTTTATTAATTTTAATTTTAATAAATAACTAGTGATTTTAGTCTTTCTAATTAAGTCTTGTTGTAGTCTAGTTATCTATTTTTTCTATATTTTTATTAGTCTAAAGATAACTAACTACTATATTCTTTTTCATATATTTTATTTTTATCTTTAATAGGTGAAACAAAAAGACAAAAAAGACTTAAAAAAATAATAACAGAAAGTTAAACAAACTTTTTAAAAAAAATTAAAGAAAGAACGACAAAAAGAAATCAAGTAATGTGATGGTGACAACTAAGAGACAAAAAAAATGTTGCAGTGTTGATGTCAACACAAAAAGAAAATAGGATATTCATGTAATTATTTTGGGGACATCAAAGTGAAGAGGCATTCTCATGTAAATATGTTTCTTTTTATGGACATCTATATTCTTTTTCCTAATTCCTCCCCCCTCTCCCCTTTATATACAGTGAAGTTTCCATAGGGATGGCTTGACAATTTAAAGGGAAAAGTGGAAGAATAGCCGATTCTAGGTTATTGCACTCATTAAAGCATAGTTGCATTATAAATCTTTTCAAGTTTACACTCCTTGGAACCAATTTCAAACATATGCAAAATTTTGCATATGAACTTTGGCATTAAACTATTGTTATTTTCATCTAAAGCTTAGCCTGGCAAGGTCAAACCTATATTTTTGCCTAAAGATGTAGGATTATTAGTAAGGAAAAATTGAATGCTTAAATTTGAAGTATTTATTCATGAACTCTGAACAACTATAACTGAAAGGTTCTGGTATTTGTGCATGAAGTTCATACATAAATGACTGAACTTCAGACATTTATGTGTAAAATTCAGAATATTTAACTCTCAAGAGGATCTTATTCATTTCCTTTTGACATTATTACTTGATTAGAAGATTAAACAATGAAAATAGTATGTAACAGTCAAATAGTTTGTGACTGAATTTTTCTGCTTGAACCACAAATAGTTTGAAATCTAAACCTTCAATCTGCTCAAATAAGTGTGTAGAAAACTAGCTCTACATTTATGCATGAAGTCATACATAAATGATTGAACTTTAGACATTTATGTGTGAAGTCAGAAAATTTAACTCTCAAGAGAAAATTATTCATTTATTTTTTGCATTCCTACTCGCTTTGAAGATTAACAATGAGAATAATATGTAACATTCAACAAAATAATGATAATTAGAAAGATCGGGACATAATCAAATATATATGATTGAAATTCAGAGATTTGCGACTAAATTTTTGTGCTTGAACTATAAATAGTTCGAAATCTACTCCTTCAATCTGCTCAAAATTAATTTGTAGCAAACTAGCTCCACGTGTTGCTTTTACCTTATTCAAAGTATTTCCTATCTTCCATCTTTGTATAATTGTATGTTGCCTTTAGAAAATCATATTGAATTTCAAATAGAGAAACGACAATTGCATGAAGTAGTAGCAACACCAACTCATTATCCTATTAGTTACGTATAATGAGCAGATCTTTTTCTTTTTAAAAGTTATAGTACTGACTCTTCAAATTATGGACTAACTCACTTTCTCTCTCAAATATAAACAAATATATATGATTTCCAAGTAATAAAGTGATTAAATTGAGTATCGAATATACAAAGACTAATGATTAACGGTTATCTGAATTAAGTTAATATCGAATATTTATTCAAGTAATTTTTCAAGAGTGATTTTTCATTCACTAAACAACTACAAGAATATAAAAATAGTAATTTAAAGCAACAATGATCAAGTCTGAGTAGGAAAACATAAGAAATAAAATGATGACAAGAATAATTCAAGGGCTATAATTTTTCCAACAATCCTTTTGGGTATCCATTTGAATTGACTTAGTAATTTATCTAGTTTAGTGGTTAATAGGGTTAATATTATTTGGAAGAATCTCTCAAGTTCTTGCTTGCCTACTCAAGTAACTTTCATGCCTATATGTCTGCGGAGTGAACCTTAACAAGAACACAATCTCTTAAGTTCTTACTTGCCTACTCAAGTAACTTTCACACCTATATGTCTATGGAGTAAACCTTAACAAGAATACATTTAAGGTAATTTAAGTATAGGTGTATCCTTAAGTGAGATTCCACTCACCTATATCCAGTTAAGACCATGATCTATTTAATCTTATTATAATCTTGAATTCTCACTTTTGAGTTTAATTTAAAATTCATTGATGATATTTTACTATTGCTAAACAACAAATTAATTATACTCAAGATTAATTAAGTAAAAGAGTATGATAAACCACATAAGCGTCATTAAGACTTTAAAGAATCAATATTCATGTAGTTCTACAATCCTAAACCTAAGAGTTTAGCTACTTATGATTCGAGCACGAATATAAGGATTCATGAATAATACAAAAATGATGATAAACTAGAGAAGAAAAAGAGATAAACTCGATAATGAACTCCTCCAACCTTGGCACCAATCTCAAAATAATTCAGATGTATCCAATCAATGTAGGAAACCCTATTTATATGATATAAAATGACCTAGGTCTGTACAACACAATCTTAGAAAAATTAGAAAAACTGGGGCACCACGTAATGACCCATCTCATTGTTTTGAGTATAGAAACTCTTTTTCCCTAAATGACAAGCTGTGGGATTGAAATATGAATTATGACATCTATAAAAAAGCGACACAGTCTAGAGGCACCCAGATGCGTATTAGAAGACAAAAAAATTAGAGGTTTGGAGAAAAAATAAATGTAAATTGTACAAAATCAACATTAGGGTAAACACTCTCAAAATTAAGGTTTGAAAGTTCTTGTAGGTTCGGATGATTATTTATGATGTAGATGGATAGTTTGGATAGGTTTGAGAGGCTTAGAAGTGATTCAAATACTTAAGTTCTACCTAGTCAATTTGAAGATTAAGAGTCATTCACATTCAAATAAGTGCCTAGATGACCTCAAATTAAATGATTTGAGTGTTCGAACATAATTGTAGAGTATTTTGGAGTGATTTGTACATTTGGTTTGCATTACGAGGGGTTTGGGTGAGTTTTACGGATTAGATGAACAAGTCAAGGCTCTAAATTTTACAAGTTCTAGTGACAGTATTTACCCATCATGATCGTGGGCCAGAGTGCCATGATCATGAAGAGGAGATAGGGGTGAGGTGTCTCTTGGTCATGAGGGTATGCACACGTTCGGGCAAGGTTTGGTGATAGGGCAGTAGGTTGTGATCGTGTGGCACCTAGCCGTGATTGCGAAGGACTGGGCTAAGCTAGTCACAATCTTGATGGCTATAGGTCGTAATCGCTAAAAGGGTACATGGAAGACCTAATATATTCTCCACATCAGGATTTTACATTTCTAAGAAAATTTTGAGCCGTAGACGTTGGATTGAAGAGACTTTTTAATGGATTTTCAAGATTCATCATGGGGGTAAGATGATAAACTTCATTGTGATCATTTTCATGTTTCTATTATCATTATAATTAAGGGTTGAAGATGGGAAATTAGGTATTTTAATTCCAAACTTAAGATAATATGTCATGCCCCAAGACTGGGGTAGGGCGTAATTAGTACTCAATCCATGATTGATCGAGAAGCCGGCTATATAGTGTCTGAAAATATAACACGAAGGTAGACCAAACCACCTATCACAACCAACCAAGATAAATACTGGACCCATAAGGTCTCGATATTGACAAATAAGCAATCTGGAAAGCCAGCAAGGTTGCAATAAAGCTAAACGTAACATTGGAAAACCAACATGACTACACAATCAAAACTACTATACAAACCAGTCCACATCAGCTTCTACAGAGTAAAAAAACTAAAATGCACGGGATCGGGAGCCGGTCTACTCATGTTGTATGCAAAACTCAAAATAGTAAAAACTAGGACATGACTCCTGGAAGAGAGGAGAATACCACTATTCTGCTGAAATCTGGCTCCTATTGTGTCTGATGATCTAAGCCTCGGCCTGTACCTGCAGCACGATTGCAGGAGGGGTCCCCAAATGAAGGGACATCGGTATGAATAAAATGTACTAGTATTTAAGTCAAAAAACAGTAAACATATTAGATAATAATGAAAACTGAGCCAAAAAAAAGGAATAACAATAACTTGGAATCCTGAAAATCAAAACCTGACAATAACTCAATATGGAAGTATAAATGCAACCATCTAATGCACAATAAAAACTATAACTGAAATGCCAGTGGCTAGCTAACCATAAATTCGTCCATCCAGTGTACCACACCAGGGTAAAATTTATCCAGCCGGTGTGCCACACTGAGGTAAAATAAAAATACCTCCATCCAGAGTACCACACCGGTGTAAAATTAATAAATCTTAATCATAATCATAAATAGAGCTGATATGGCTTGTACTGGGTCAATTTAACACGTATAACATAGAAATGACAAATACTAAATCTATGGCCTACATAGGACTCCTTCATAATGCATAACTGCAAGTGAACACATAGAACATGTAAAGCTGGAAATTAGCACTTAAATGCATGTATTCAAAACTTTTATAAATCATAAGGAACTACGGATGACCTAAGAGTTTCAACAAGATTTATAGATCGTGTTCAAAGGGACATTAGAGCTCGGCGACTTACTAGCTTATCGTTTGGCTTAAGGGAAAGGGATTATGAAATCTTCCCTTGGCTTGGAATATTTCATAACATAAACATAAGATAAAGGACAACGATAGCAAGGCAATCCTAATTCAATAAGTTCATTTACCCTTAATAGCTTGCGACATCTTTACTTGGCTTAAAATCATTTACACGTCATCATCTTATCTCTTTCACCAATTTTAGTTATCAACTAGACCCTTAAACACATTTAACATCACACACATATATAACATATATTAAGTACCAGCTAACAATGTCCACAATAAGGGGTCTCCAACTCGATGTACAACTACTACAACAATCAACATGATATCCCACTTTAAATGCCTCACTTGGGCTAGACATAATCTCAACATTTAACCTCACTTGAAAATGAAACTTTAAATGCTTAAGTGAAGCTTAACATATTGTCTCAAGACTTGTAAAGTGGTTACTGGCTCATTCAATTCACAATGCACAAATCGTGCTTAAAAGATCAATGGACGGGCGCCTTTCATACCTTTCTCTGATGAACTTTTCTTTAGCTGATTTCCTATTTCAGTGATCAGCCTCCAACTTCCTTAATCCAGTGATTTTATAGGACAACAACAAGCTTAATATGTAGCACAAAATGCAGCCCAAAATAACTAACCAAAGGCAGTCTCAACAGCAACAGCAGCACGCGGCAACATCAACAATATTTTGCCATTTTCTTAACTAGTTTTCACTAACTTTTGAGATAGAAAAAAGAGGAAATTTTACCTTAGTTCTGCTGACATTCTTCCCCTAAATATGAAGTATAATTCCATAAAAAGAACCAGCCAAAAATCCTAAGGAAAATGAGCAAAACTCAGCTCAAAAATAGTCCATCGGCAGCTCACTTAGTTGCTAATTTTCAGCTTTTCGCTTTGCAATTTGAGAGGTTTAAAAGGGGAAAAATCCTTACATTTCCACTTGGTTTAAATACCTACTCAAATATAGATATATAGGAAATCCAAACAGATTTTGAAATGCAGAAAAACACCTTTAAAACCTTGCCAAAACGAGCTCCAAAACAGCCCCTAGCACACTTGGAAAAGTATTCTCAACTTGTCTCGTGATTTTCTTGAACTTTGCTTAATGTTCCTCCTTGATTTTCTTTGTTCTAGCTGATAGAATTGAGAGAGAAATGTAATCCTTAGAAAGCTGGTTGATTTATATTAAGATGACACTATTTTTTACAAGTGAAAAATTAGATTTTAAGTAAATTGGGCGGTGGAGGCACTAGGGCGTCATGCCTTTGTCATTGCTTAGGGGGATTCAGTAAAATGCCCATAACCTCTTACTCTGAACTCCGATTGACAAGTGTTTTAATGTTCTGAAAACTAGACTCAAAGATATTTAATTTGATAGGTCGTGGAGCTTCTAATTCATTATATATTGGGAGATATGGTCATTTAAAATTGACTCTTACTTATGAACTTCACATACTCTTTGTTTTTCCATTCGTACACATTTCCCTTGTCATCTACGACCAATATACAACCCGTACTTCCCTTCACATAGCATACAAATATCAAATAATCACCAAAAATTTTATAGGGTGTAATATTGTCCCCCTCGCCTTAGGAACATTCATCGTCAAATGAAAATTAATTTCGCTTAATATGCTTCAAAATCGATACTTAGTAAATTAGGTATCAAACACATACCTTAATATCATGTCGACATCGTGAATAGGTGAGGATATTTCTTTTCCATTTCCTCCTTAGGATCCCAAGTTACTTCTTCGATGTTATTACTATGACACAATTCTTTAACGAGGTGACTTCTTTGGTTCGAAGTTTTCTGACTTTCCGGTCAAGAATGGAAATTGGGACCTCGGTGTAGGTCATCTCCTTAGAAATTCGAACATCATCGACAGTCATAACATGGGATGGGTATCCTATACACCTCCGCAATATCGATAAATGAAATACTGGGTGGACTGCCACTAGCTTTGGTGGTAATTCCAACTCATAGGCTACTTTGACTTTCTGGCGGATAACTCTGTAAGGCCCAACATATCTAGGGCTTAGCATGCCCTTTTGGCCAAATTGCATGATGCCTTTCATAGGCAATACTTTTAGGAAGACCCATTAACAACAACAAACTCCAACACTCAACGACGTACATCTGTATAACACTTCTACCTGCTCTGGGCCGTCTAAAGTCGATCTCTAATAAGTTTCACCTTGTCGATAGCCTGCTGCACTAAGTCTAGCCCCAATAACTCTGCCTCACCGAGTTCAAACCATCCCACTAGCGACCTACACTTTCGCCCATATAAATCTTCATATGGGGTCATCTAAATACTCGTTTGGTAGCTGTTATTATAGGAGAACTCAATCATGGAAACATGATCATCCCAACTTCCACCAAAATCTAAAACACAGGCACACAACATATCTTCAAGCGTCTGAATAGTGCGTTCAGCTTGTCCGTCTGTCTGAGGATGAAATGCGGTACTGAGGCTTACCTGAGTGCCCAGACCTTTATGGAAAGACTTCTAGAAGTTTGTTGTGAACTGATAACCTCTATCAGAAATAATTGATAAAGGGACGCCATGTAGGCGAACTATCTCTTATATGTACAGCCTGACATAATCCTTTACAACATAAGTTGTCCTGGCTGGCAAAAAATGAGCTGATTTAGTCAATTTGTCTACTATTACCCAGATAGAATAATGCTTCCTTCTTGTTCAAGGAAATCCTGTAATAAAATTCATATTAATCACCTCCTATTTCCAGGCTAGAATTTCTATATACTATACTAGACCTCCAGGCCTCTGGTGCTCGACCTTCACCTGCTGGCAATTGGGACAATGAGTTACAAGACCTGTGATGTTCTTTTTCATGCCATTCCACCAATATAGCTCCCTCAGGTCATGATATATCTTCGTGGCACCTGGATGCACTGAATATCCATAGTAATGAGCCTCATTCATAATCTGTTCCTGTAGCTCACCTACATTAGGTACACATAGACGACCCTGGTATCTAAGAACTCCATCGGGTCCACAATCAAATAGGCTATGTTTCTGCTGCTATATACTGTCTCCCATAAGACTAACTCTGCATCATCATATTACCGTTTCTTAACTTCCACTACCAAGGACGATCCGGCGGTGTTTTGGATGATAACACCCCCATCTTCGACATCCAGTAACCGAATCTTTAAGTCAGCCAACTGTTGTAGTGTCTTGGTCATTTCAATCCTATCAACCTGAATATGAATCAAGCTACCTATAGAATTGCGACTTAATGCATCAGCTACAACATTTGCCTTGCTCGAAGGATACACGAAGCTAATATCATAATCTTTCAGCAATATTAACCACCTTCTCTGGCATAAATTCAACTCCTTCTGTTGGAATGGGTACTGAAGGCTCTTATGATCTGTAAAAATATCAAAATTTACCCCATACAGGTAGTGACGCCAGATCTTCAGCGCAAACACCACCGCTGCCAATTCTAAATCATGGGTAAGGTAATTCTGCTCGTGCTTCCTCAACTGCCTCGAATCATGGGTAGGGTAATTCTTCTCGTGCTTCCTCAGCTTCCTTGGAGCATAGGCAATGACTTTGCCATATTGCATCAAAATACAGCCTAAGCTGATCCTAGAGGCATCACAATAAAGCACATAACCCTCTATACCTTCTGGAAGAGTCAAGACAGGTGCTGAGGTCAACCTATCTTTCAACTCCTAAAAACTGTGCTCACATGCCTCTGAGCACTGAAACTTAGTTGCTTTATGAGTCAATTTGTTAATGGTGCGGAGATAGTAGAAAAACCTTCTACAAATCTACGATAGAAACCTACCAATCCTATAAAACTATGAACCTCTGTAGGATTCAAGTGTCTAGGCCAACTCTTTACTGCCTCTATCTTCTAACCATCAACTCTTATACCGTCAGCTGTGATTACATGACCAAGGAAAGCCACAGATGTTAGAAAAAAATTCTCACTAAGAAAATTTAGCATACAATTTGTGCTCCAGGAGAGAGTTGGTATCACAGCTCTCAGGTGATCTGCATGCTCAGCCTCTGATTGTGAATAAATCAGGATGTCATCAATAAATACAATCACGAATACATTAAGGAAGGGCCTAAACACCCTATTCATCAAATCCATAAAAGCTATTGGGGCATTAGTAAGCCTAAATGACATCACTAAGAACTCACAATGGCCATATCTGGTTCTGAAGGCAGTCTTAGGGATATCAACTTCCCTAACGCGTAACTGATGGTACCTGGATCTTAAATCAATCTTTGAGAAGCATCTGGCACCCTGTAACTAATCAAACAGGTCCTCATCTTGGGAAGTGGGTACTTGTTTTTAATTGTAACCTTATTCAGCTTCCTATAGTCAATACACATTCTTAACGACCCATCTTTCTTTCGTACAAAGAGCACTGGTGCACCCCAAGATTATACACTAGGTCGAATGAATCCCTTCTCAAGTAGTCTCTCAACTGCTCTTTCAAATCCCTTAGCTCTGCTGGAGCCATTCTGTAAGGAGGGATCAATATAGGCTGAGTATTCGGAAGTAGATCAATAGAAAAATTTATCTCTCTTTCAGAAGGAATTTTAGGAAAATCCTCTAAAAGACCTCGGGGAAATCAGTTACAATAGGAATTGACTAGAGAGTCGCAGGCTCACATTCCAAGTTTATTAACCAAACCAAGTGAGAAATATAGCCTTCGGATATCAACTTCTAAGCCTTAAGGTATGAAATAAACTTACCTTTAAGCGTAGACGCATTACCTTGCCATTCCCGGTCTGGCTCACCGGGAATATGAAATCTAACAACCTTGGCTCTGCAAACAACATTAGCATAATATGCTGCCAAAAAATCCATACCCATGATGACATAAAATCGACCATTTCAAGATCATATAGATTAGCTAAGGTTGATCTATCACATACCAATACTACATAGTTCTGATAAACTCGTCTAGCTAACACAGATTTTCCAATTGGCACAAAACAGCAAATGGTATAGATACTAACTCAGGGACTGTCTCAAATTAACTCACAACCAATGATGTAACATAAGAGAGTGCAGAACCAAGATCAAGCAAGAAATACTACATGAGAATAAATAATTAAAGTACTTGTAACAACATCAGGTGAGGCCTCTTGGTCCTGTTGACCGCCCAAAGCATAAAATCTATTCTGGATTGCCCCAGAACTAAAAGCCTCTCTCCCTCTTCCTCTGTCAAGGCCTTCTTCCAACTGAGGATCAGGTCTGGGAGGTCGAAAGGAGGATGATGAAGAAACTATTGATTGCTTTGATCGTGCCTGGTCAGCCTCGACCCTATCTAAATAATCCCTCATAAAGTGCCATGGCTGCCCACAATGATAGCATACATTCTGCTCCTGATGGCATTGACCTGAATGTGATCTCCCACACTAAGGACAAGGCGACAATGGTGGTCTCCTCTACCCGGCCCTTTCCTATCGTCGAGAGCTAGACGAAGTTAGGCCCTAGTCTCCTCTCTGTCCCTGAAACTGAGGTGGGACACTCCCTACAAGCCTAACTAATTGCTTGGATGACTGAGCCCCTGGGTCACCTAGCGGCCCTCTGTAAGGACCCATGGTCCTAACACTCTTCCTTTGCTCCTGCTATCTCCGAGTATCCTATAATTGATGAACCAAATCCTCCGCCCTCTAGGAGAAAGCCTGAATTTGTGCAATCTCTATGTGCTTTTGAGTAGATAACCCCAAACAATCTCAAGCTATATGAAGCCCAACCCTAACACAAACTGATGAACTCTATCCTCCATCATCTGAACCATATGCGGAGCATACCTGGAAGGAGAATTAAACTGAAGGCAATACTCACGCACACTAATACTACCCTTCTATAGATGCAAAACCTGCTCAGCTCGATCCTGTCGAAGCTCCTGGGGTAGATAGTGGTGCATAAAGGCCTCAGAGAACACTTCCCACTCAGCTGGTGGTGCATCGGCTCCTCTAGATCGAGCCCAAGCCTCATACCACAATATAGCCACGTCATGTAGTTTCAAGGCCACCAACTCTACTTCCTCAGTCACTTTAGCTCGCATAAGCTTCAACACCCTTTGTCATGAGCCGAACACAGGCCTGGATCGAGACATTGGACAAGGAGCCCCGTGAGATTCCATGTCGACCCATGGCATGAACATACATCTAACTCAATCAATAAAATGGAAGAATTAACATGATAAACTTAGCGGAAGTATAAAAAAAGTATAACATCAGAAATATACATGAATTTGAAGCTGATTACATTCTTTTGTCTGAAAAGCCTCTAAGTCTGATGAGTTGATGGGACAAGACCACAATTAACTCGCTAAAGATGAAAACTGAAAATACATAAAGAAAACTGATAAAGAATGGTCCTCGGAAGATAAGAACTCACCAACAGATGTGGGATGCTAACTCTAAAAGGCTGGCTAAGGAAGGGGCTGAGTTTGAGTGTCGGGCCCTGTATCATAAAATAATACAACATAGAGTACGCGGTCAGTGTGTGAAAGGTACCGAGTATCCAAGGTAAGTAAAACCACTTAAATAAGTAAAAATCATTTAAAACACGCATAATATAAAAAAACAAAATTAAGAATCTGAGAGTAGAGCTTGCATGCTATCTTTCTGAAAACATGATCTCAACATAACATAACATCATAACTAAATCGATTGACCGAAAGCTGAAATATGATAGTCATAAATAAAACTGAACATTGGGTCAAACCTGCTTTAGAGCATATATAGATATATCATGAGTGAAAATCATGCACAACTAAAATCATGAGGAACCATGGGAGACTCATCTTTTAACCAACATACCACGATAGAGTTTACGTGGTCCCAACTATCATACTCAAGTGGGTAGAGCCGTCCAAAGCCTTGCTAGGGCTAAGGAAGATACCATGATATCGATATCAAGCTCGTGGACTAATTGGGGTAGGGGATAGCTCGCATAGGAGGTCCCGATATAATCTGATCATACCTACGTTAGCGCGTAGTTCTAAGGCATTTGGTTGACTGACCCATAGCCTACTCGGTGGTAGACACTACTTTCAAAAACATGCATATGCTCTCCATCATTTTTCAACGAAGCTAACCATCATCTATAGACGAAGTTGAATAATCATGAATACATATAAATATGAATCATACATAAGGAGCCTTGGCTCAAACCATACCACAAGATGAACATAATTGGGAGTCTTCGCTCAAAAACCATGTGGTTAGCTTAATTCGTGAAAATCAAATCATACTTGAACATATGGGCATTGCCCGATACTTGAACATGCTTGAAAATACGTAATTCGCTTGAAAACATTGTTCATAAACATGGGTAGCTTGAAAACATGTTTTTCATCATAATATCTCATCATATATGAACATTCCTCATAAATCTCTACTTTCACGAACTTCTCATAATTGGGCATTTTAATTCATAAAGCTTGAAACATGGTTTTTTATTGAAAATGACGTAAAACTTGACCATGAATCAAAATTCAATAATAGAAATACATTTAAATCATACCCATGTAGAGAATTAGGAATTTCATGCATTGGGTTAAAACCCCATAGTATCTACATAGAAATTGTCATGATTTAAAGAGAGATTAGGCATGAGTATGAACGGATTCACCCATTCATAACCCTACATAGTTGGGGAAGATATAATTTTATCACTCCTTGATTTCCCAATGAGGAATTGAAGAAAACTTGAAGGAGAATGAGCTTGATCACCTCTCCAACTCTCTAACTTTGCATGCATGAGTAAGAATGACCTAAAATGAATTTATCCCTCTTATTATTCATAGCTTAAAATGATATAGTTTAGGCCTTAGGATCATAGGAATTACGGAAAATCCCTTACTAAACTCACAGAAACTAACTGACTGCCAGTTCCAATGAGGGACTGGACGATTCGTCATCCAAGGTAACGAGTCGTGGCATCGGTCGTCGAGTATAGTGCCTAACCATTCATCTGGGGCTCGTCACGAGTCGTTACTAGTGACCACGACTCGTGGTCACCACTCATCACCTTCACTGCCTTGAATTTCAAATTAAACCCATCATGCTGACCACAACCCATCCCACGAATCGTGGTGACTGACCATGACTGGTAGGGACCTCGCGTAGGGTACACTGCCAGGTCTCTTTCACTTTCCCAAAATCCTTGCCCACGACTAACTCAATCGAGTCGTGGGGTATGACTACGACTCGTGGTCACGTCTGTGGGGACCTCAAATCCTAAAATTCCAACTCACACCCTGAACATCACCACAAGTCACCTCACGACTCGTGATCTACCCCATGGGTCATAGAACGACTAGTTCTATGATCTGGTGCAAGATTTCTAGTTTTTCTCCGTTTCAACTATCGGGTCTGACTTAGGGCTTCTGGGCTATTACAATATCTCCCCTTTGGGAACATTCATCCTTGAATATTAGAAAACATACAGAAAAGTAGAGAAATGCAATCATCATATTCAAATACTGATCATTAGAGCTGAAAACTGATGGAATGAAGACCTCTGATCTGAACTACATGGTTGAATTGAATTCACAAACCACACATACATACTTCAACACACAAGAAACTTGGGCACATAAAGTGAATAAGAAATCTAATTAGAGTACTGGGGAAAAACTGATACCTCAAGTTGGAACTGAGCCGGTAGAGAATAAATGTGGGTATCTAGCCATTATGTCTGCTTCAGCTTCGCACGTAACTCCTTCAACATGTTGGTTCCTCCATAAAACTTTAACTGAAGCTACTTCCTTATTTCTTAGCCTTCGAACTTGAAGATCCAGTATTTCCACTAGAACCTCTTCATAACTAAGGCTGTCTTTCACACCAACACTGTCCACCAGGACAACTAGAGCCGGATCACCCAAACACTTCTTTAAGAGTGATACATATAAAACAGGATGCGCAGAAGCTAACTCTGAGGGAAACTCCAACTTATATGCCACCTTGCCAACCCATTTCACAATCCGGTAGGGGACAACATAACGACGACTGAGTTTTTATTTCTTTCCAAACCGCATCACTCCCTTCATGTGAGACACCTTCAGAAACACCCAATCATCCACTTCGAACTCGAGTTCTCTCCTTCTCACATTGGCATAGGACTTTTGGCGACTTTGAGTTGTTTTCAACCTATCTGGTATAAGCTAAACCTTCTTCATAGCCTTATGGACCGAATCTGGTCTAGCATTGCAGCTTCCCCAACTTCGAACCAGCCAATAGACGATCTACATCTCCGCCCATTGAGAGATTCAAACGGAGCCATCTGAATACTAGAATGGTAGTTGTTATTGTATGCAAACTCAATAAGAGGCAAATGATCATCCCAACTACCTTTGAAGTCAATCACGTATGCTCTCAACATGTCCTCAAGAGTCTGAATTATCCGCTCTGCTTGACCATCCGTGTGCGGGTGAAATGCTATGCTGAGCTTAACCTAAGTACCAAGTCCTTTCTGGAACGACCTCCAAATCTGGGAGGTAAATTGGGTACCTCTGTCTGATATGATGGACAAGGGCACTCCATGCAACCGAACTAGCTCTCAAATGTATAGTTTGGAACAATCCTCCATCAAATATGTAGTTTTGACTGATAGGAAATAAGCGGCTTTGGTCAACCAATCCACAACAACCCAAATGGAGTCATATTATCGTCGAGTGCAAGGCAACACTGTGATAAAGTCCATATTGATTTCTTCCTACTTCCAAGTAGGAATACTGATATCCTTAAGCCCACCTCCTGGTCTTTGATGTTCAACCTTTACTTTCTGACAGTTTGGGCACTTAGCTACAAATTTTGCTATGTCCTTCTTCATGTCGTTCCACCAATAGACTTCCTGTAGGTCTCCGTACATCTTTGTGGTACCTGGATGAATCGAATATCTGGAACCGTGAGCCTCATGCAACATCTGATTTCTCAAATAATCAACATCCAGAATAGATAAGCAACCCTGGTATCGAAGCACACCATCTCCCCCTTTAGAGAAGACCTCTACCTTCTGATTCTGAACGGCCTCCTTTAACTTTACCAATATAGGGTCCTCATCTTGCCTAGCTTTTATATCAGTCACCAAGGATGATTCTGATCCGTTCTGAACTATAATACCACCATTGGTCGAGTCAACCAACCGAACTCCCAACCTTGCAAGTCGATGTACATCCTTCACCAGTTCCTTCCTTCCATCATCCACATGGCTCACACTCTCCATAGAGAGCCTACTAAGTACGTCTTCTACTACATTAGCCTTTCTCAGATGATAAAGAACACTCATGTCATAATCCTTAAGTAGCTCCAGCCACCTCCTTTGCCGAAGATTTAGATCCTTCTAGGTAAACACATATTGTAAACTCTTATGGTCCGTAAACATATCTATGTGGACCTTGTACAAATAATGTCTTCATATGTTCAAGGCGAATACCACCACGGACAATTCAAGATCATGGGTCGGGTAATTCTTCTCATGCACTTTTAGCTGTCTGGAAGCGTAAGCTATAACTTTTTCAGTGCTGCAACAATACACACCCACGTCTGATCCTTGAAGCATCACAATACACCACGAACCCATTGGTACCCTCGGGTAGAGTTAACACCAATGCTGAAGTAAGTCGAGTCTTTAGCTCCTGGAAGCTCTTCTCAAAAGCCTCCGACCATTGGAACTTTTTCTGGGTCAACGGTGCTGCTATAGATGAAAACCCCTCGACCAAACCTTCGATAGTAGCCAGCTAAGCCCAAGAAACTTCTGATATCTAAAGGATTCACCAGTCTGGGCAAATTCTTCACCACCTCTATCTTCTGTGAGTCTACCTTTATGCCCTCACTTGACACCACATGACCCGAAAATGCTACTGAGTTCAACAAAAACTCAAACTTGCTGAATTTAGCATATAGCTGGAGATCCTTAAGAGTCTATAGCACCATCTCAAATGAACGACAAGCTCCTCCTCGCTCCGAGAGTAATCAGGATGTTATCAATAAACACAATCACGAACCTATCCAAGTATGTCTTGAACACCCTACTTATGAAGAACATAAAAGCTGTAGGAGAATTCATTAGTCCAATTGAGAAAACTACAAACTCATAATGACCATACCGCGTCCTAATGGCTATCTTCGGGATGTCATTCTCCCAAACCCTGAGTTGATGGTATCCGGATCTGAGATCTATCTTTGAGAAACACTTGGCACCCTAAAGCTGGTCAAACAAATCATCAATCCTGGGTAGAGGGTACTTATTCTTGATGGTGACTTTGTTCAATTACCGATAGTCAATACACATACGAAGGGAACCATCTTTCTTTCGGACAAAGAGAACTAGTGCACCCCATGGGGATTTGCTCGGTCTAATAAAACCCTTATCGAAAAGATCCTTCAATTGCTCCTTCAACTCTTTTAGCTCAGCTGGAGCCATTCTGTATGTAGGAATAGATATATGTTGTGTATCAGGAAGATGGTCAATACCAAAATCAATCTCCTGCTCGGGAGGGATTCCCGACAGATCATCTGGAAAGACTTCTGGATACACACATACTACTGGGACTGACTGGATAGTCAGAGTCTCAGATGTAGACTCCTTAACCCTAACTAGATGGTACACACAACCTTTGTAGATCATCTTTCTGGCCTTAAGGTAGGAAATGAAACAACCTACAGGCACAACTGAACTACCCTTCCACTCTATGACTGGCTCACTCGGAAATCTAAACTCTACTACCTGGGTTCTACAATTAACTGAGGAATAACATGAAAATAGCAAATCCATGCTGAGGATAACATCAAAATTGGTCATGGCTAACTCTACCAAATCTTCTGAGGTGACTTTCTGAAGGACTGTGACTGGGCAACCTTTATACACCCGTCTAGCTACAACTGAATCACCTACTGGGGTAGAGACTGAGAAGGGTTTTGACAGGACTTCGGGACTGACTCTGAAATTACTAGCCAGGTAAGGTGTCACGAAAGACAAGGTAGTCCCAGATTCAACAAGGCATATACATCAAGATGGAAAACCCATAACATACCGGTGACTACATCTGAGGAGACCTCCTGCTCATGGTGGGATGCTAAGGCATAGAATCTATTTTAGCGATGACCACCACCTATACTAGTAGATGGCCCCTGTTGTGCTGAGCGTGCGGGTGGAGCTACTAAACTGGAAGCTGGGCCTCGACCCCCATCATGGCCTTGTCTCACTTCTGGGAAATCTCCAAGCATATGTTCGGGCTTCCCACACCCGAAGCAAGCACCTGTACCTACCGAGCACTGGCCTGTGTGCCCCTGACCACACTTACGGCAAACTAGGATGCTAGAATCTATGGGCCTGCTGCTCTAAACCCTAGAGCCTGATGCTCGTCCTCTCTAGTCGTGCCTAGGTCTGGATGGAACACTCAACACTAAAGATGTTGTGGCTGAAGATCTCTGGTGGGTCTGCTTTCGGTGCCCACCACCTGGCCTCGACTGGGAGAATCGATAGCTATCTATCCGGGCACTTTTGGCCTCCCTATCCCTCATATGCGCCTCCTCCATTTGCTGGTTCCATATCCTAGTGGAGCATAGCATTCCTGCAATCTTTGTCTAAATAGCCCACCACCCTATAAACAAACCTGCTCACTCGCGCCCTCTGATCAACCACTAACTCTGGGGCGTACTTTGACAAACGAGCGAACTCTAGGGCATATTATTGCACCGTCATCCTTCCCCGCTTGAGATTTACATATTCAGCTTCCTTCAACTCCCTTATCTCATGAGGGAAAAACCAATCTAGAAACGCGACATGGAACTCCTCCCAACTGACAGGGCTTGCTCCGGCGGCCCTACCATCTTTCCACTGTCAAAACCAGACGTGTGCGACCCCCTTCAACTGGTATGAGGCCAACTCAGTACACTCAACTCCATTCAACCCTATGACTTGGGTGATCTTCATAATTTCTTCAATAAACTCATGTGGATCCTCGTCCACCTTGGAACCAGAAACTCTGCCGGGTTCATCCTTAAGAAATCTCTGATTCGAGCTGCTACTGCATTTCTGTTTTGCGAGATATGCGCCACTGCCTGCTGGTTGACCTGAGCGGTCAAGGCCTGTTCTAGCATCTGAATAGCTGCCCGGAATTCAGCATGGGCAACCGGCTCCGGTGTATGGTACTCCTGGACTGGTGGAGCATGTTGGTGCCTATCTCCGTTGCCATCCTTGTGGACGTTTCCATTCCCATTCCTCCTACCGTTAACTCTGAAGGGAGCCATGATTCTGCAATCATGAATAGCACGGGTTAGAAGGATAGAGAGACATTTTATCGCACGGCATAGATCGTGAAAGAAGGGAAGATTTCCTAAACATCTCATAGCCTCTTCATCATAAGTGTGGCGCTCTTCACACCCATGAAAAAGACTCTACCTAATGAAGCTTTTAGACACCCTAGGACACTTCAAACCTATTGCTCTGATACCAAGTTTGTCACGACTCAAACACAGGCCCAGATTGAGACACGGGACAAGGAGATCCGCGAGACCCCAAATCGACCCATGGCATGAACATACATCTAACTAAATCAATAAAATGGAATAACTAACATGATAAACTTAGCAGAAGTATAAATAAGAATAACATCATAAATACACATGAATCTGAAGCTAATTACATTCTTTTGTCTGAAAAGACTATAAGTCTGATGAGTTGATGGGACAAGACCCCAACTAACTCGCTAAAGATGAAAAATTAAAATACAAAAAAGAAAACTGATAAAGCATTGTCCTTGGAAGATGAGGACTCACCAACAAATGTGGGATGATAACTCTGAAAGGCTGGCTAAGAACGGGGCTTAGTCTTAGTGCTGGGGCCTGTATTATAAAATGATACAACATAGAGTATGTGGTCAGTACGTGGAATGTACCGTGTATGCAAGGTAAGTAAAACCGCTTAAATAAGTAAAAATCATTCAAAACATGCATAATATAAAAAAATAACAAAAATAAGAATCTGAGAGTAGGTCTTGCATGCTATCTTTCTGAAAACATGATCTCAACATAATATAACATCATAACTGAATCGATTGACCCAAAGTTGAAATCTGATAGTCATAAATAAAACTTAACATTGGGTTAAACCTGCTTTAGAACATATATAGATGTATCATGAGTGAAAATCATCCATAGCTGAAATCATGAGGAATAATGGGAGACTCATCTTTTAACCGACATACCACGATAGAGCTTACATGGTCTGAACTATCATAATTAAGTGGGTAGAGCTATCCAAAGCTTTGCCAGGGCTAAGGAAGAAACCATAATATCGATATCAAGCTCTTGGCCTAATAGGGGCAGGGGATAGCTCGCATAGGAGGTCCCAATATAATCTGATCATACCTACGTTGGCGCGTAGTTTTGGGGAATTGGGTTGACTAACCTATAGCCTACTCGGTGCTAGACACTACTCCCAAAAACATGCATATGCTCTCCATCATTTTTCAATGAAGATGACTATCGTCTATAGACAAAGATGAATAATCATGAATACATATAAATCTGAATCATACATGAGAAGCCTTGGCTCAAAGGGGAATCAACAGGAAGGAAAAAAGAAGGTATATTATTATATTCTATTTCCTCCTTTGGTAAGGATTGGCTTTTTGTTTGGTTGGATCGAGAGAATCTGGATAGGCATGATGGAAAGAGGGGGCAACACTATGCCATTTGATTGAAACAAGTTCTGTGCTGCTCACCACTCCTCGAGGCCAAGGACGGGGTCGAACCGTCATTCCAGGATTTGCAGTCCGAAACATTTCCATTATGTTACCTAGCCAAACCCGCCACCTCATGTGCCAAAGTCAAATAGTTGTTCTTCCTTCTCCGCTCCTTCTTTTTTTTGTGTTTTAGAATATGGTTAACCAACATGTTAACTAAATTGATTACGATAAATTGGATCAGATTTTGCTATTTTTTTCTGCAGTACCTTGACGTGACATGAGCGTGAAAGGGGTTCAAGAATCAATTTTCTATCACAAGTTGAACATAATTGGGAGTCTTCGCTCAAAAACCATGTGGTAAGCTTAATTCATAAAAATCATAATCATACTTGAACATATGGGCATTGCCTGATACTTTAACACGCTTGAAAATACATAATTCACTTGAAAATATGATCATAAACATGGGTAGCTTGAAATTTGCTTTTCATCATAATATCTCATCATACATGAATATTCCTCATAAATCTCAACTTTCTTGAACTTCTCATAATTGGGAATTTTAATTCATAAAGCTTGAAACATGATTTTAATTGAAAACAATGTAAATCTTGCACATAAATCATAATTCTATAGTAGAAATACATTTAAATCATACCCATGTAGAGAATTAGCAATTTCATGCATTGGATTAAAACCCCATAGAATCCACATAGAAATTTTCATGATTTAAAGAGATATTGGGAATGGGTGTGAATGGATTCACCCATTCATAACCCTACATACTTGGGGAAGATATGATTTTATCACTCCTTGATTTACCAATGAGGAATTGAAGAAAACTTGAAGGAGAATGAGCTTGATCACCTCTCTAACTCTCTAACTTTACACACATGAGTAAGAATGGCCTAAAATGAATTTACCCCTCTTAAAACTCATTATTCATAGCTTAAAACAATGTAGTTTAGACCTTAGGATCGTAGGAATTACAGAAAAGTCCTTACTAAACTTGTCGAAAATAACTAATTACTAGTCCCGACGAGAGACTGGACGAGTCGTGGCATCAGTAGTCGAGTACACTACCTAACTGTTCATTTGGGGTTCATCACAGGGGACCTCACGAGTCATTACTGGTGACCATGAGTCATGACCTTCACTGCCTTGGATTTCAAATTAAACCCATCATGCTGACCACGACCCATTCCACGAATCGTGGTGACTGACCACCACTCGTGGAGACATTCCTTAGGGTACACTTCCAGGTCTCCTTCACCTTCTTAAAATCCTAGCCCAAAATTGACTCAATGAGTCTTGGGGTCTCACCACGACTCGTGGTCACGTCTGTGGGGACCTTAAGTCCCAAAATTCCAACTCACACCCTGAAGCTCACCATGAGTCACCTCACGACTCGTGGTCTACCCCACGGGTCACAAAATGAGTCATTTTGTGACCTGGTTCCATATTTCCTGTTTTCTCCTTTTTAACTCCCAGGTCTGACCTTAGGGCTTCCGGGGTTACAATGTCTGCTCAATAAAGTCCTGAGGATCCTTGCTCGGGTCTGATCCGGTGAATATGGGAGGGCTCAAACTAAGAATCGTGGGCCGTGGAATTCTCAGTTTCTTGGCCTCTATGTCTCTCTATCACCTCCAATCGCCGATCTTGACCTGCGGCTATATGAGCCATCAACTGAACAATTCCCTTAAGACCCTGTCCTTCCGAAACAACCGAAGGTAACACAGGAGTAGGAGGGTCTTCCACTCTACTACCCTCAGGTATTGTTGGTGTGGGAGGAGCTGGAGGCCTATCTTCCACTACTCTAACCGGTGCTGGAGGAACTATAATACCTTGGACAAGAGATTCACTCTGAGCCTCTGACCTATCTCCCTGATCCACTAAAGGGCGACTAGTACCCTCTCCAACAGTTGTGTCAATCATCCTCGTAGTTATCTTCCTTGTCACATGCATACTCTGAAACAATAACACAATTTAGATATCGCAGTGCCTATGACCGCGCCCTATAACATGAACTATTAGTAAAAGAAGTTAAACAATTCCTAGATGTCCTATAGCCTCCTGATTATAAGTATGGTGCACAACATACCCATAAGCAAGATACCACTAGACACTGCTTTATGGACTCCCTAGGATGCGACTTTTCTCTGATACCAAGTTTTTCACGTCCCAAAACTAGGGTAGGGTGCAACTGGTACTCGATTCATGATTGATTTAGAAGATGGCTATATAGAATCTGAAAATGTAACATTAAGGCTGAACAAGCTACCTGTCACAACCAACCAAGATAATATTGGACCCACAAGGTCTCGATAATGATGAATAAGCAATCTAGAAAGCCAGAAAGGCTACAATAAAGCTAAACATAGCAATGGAAAACCAACACGACTACCAAACCAAAACTACTATACAAACTAGTCTACATCAGCCTCTATAGAGTAAACAAATTGAAACACACGGGACAGGGCCCCAGCTTACCCATGCTGTACACAAAACTCAAAATAGTCAAAACTAGGACATGGCTCCTAGAAGAGAGGAGCATACCACTATTCTGCTGAAATCTGGCTCCTATTGCGTTTGATGATCTGAGGCTTGGCATGTATCTGCAGCATGATTGCAGGAGGGGTCCCCAGATGAAGGGACATCAATACGAATAAAATATACTGGTATGTAAGGCTAAAAAATGTAAACATATATGATAATAATTATAACTAAGCCAGAAATAAGGAATAGCAATAACCTAGACTCCTAAAAATCAAAACCTGACAATAACTCAATATTGAAGTGTAAATGAAACCATCTAATGCACAACAAAAGTTACAACTGAAATTCTAGCGGCCATTTTGACCATAAAATCCATATAAAATTCATTCAGCTAGTGTACCATACCGGGGTAAAAAGTAAAAAATTCCTCCAGCCGGTGTATCATACAGGGGTAAAATCCGTCCAGTCGGTGTGCCACCCCAAGGTAAAATAAAAATACCTCCAGCTAGTGTACCACCCCGAGGTAAAATCCATAAATCTAAATCATAATCATAAATGGAGCCGATATAGCTTGTACTGGGTCAATTTAACACGTATAACATAGAAATGACGAATACTAAATCTGGGGACTGTATAGGCCTCCTTCATAATGCATAACTGCAAGTGAGCACATATAACATGTAAAGCTAGAAAATAGCACTTAAATGCATGTATTCACCAGGGGCTGGGCTCTTGTTGACAGATATAAGAAGTGGGAGTGGGACATCTTTGGGAAAAAGAACTTGAATAAGTTTGTTTTTCTGAAGGAGTCGTCATTTTCTATCAGGAAAGCTAAAAACTTGTATAAATCATAAGGAGTTGCAGATGACCTAAGAGTTTCAACAAGATTTATAGATTGTGTTCAAAGGGACATTAGAGCTCGGAGACTCACTGGCTTGTCATTCGGCTTAAGGGAAAGGGATTATGAAATCTTCCTTTGGGTTGACATATTTCATAACATACACATAATATAAAGGATAACCATAACAAGTCAATCCTAATTCAATAAGCTCATTTACCTTAATAGATTGCGACATCTTTACTTGGCTTAACATCGTTTACACGACATCATCTTAGATCTTTCACCAATTTCAGTTAGCAACTAGACTTTTAAACACATTTAACATCATGCACATATATAACATACAGTAAGTACCAGCTAACAATGCCCACGCTGAGGGGTCCCCAACTCGATGTACAACTTGACAATAATTAACACGATATCCCACCTTAAATGCCTCGCTTGGGCAAGACATAATCTCAACATTTAGTCTCACTCGAACATGAAACTTTAAATTCTTATTTGAATCTTAACATACTAACTCAATACTTGTAAATAGGTTGATTCCTCATTCAATTCACAACGCACAAATCGTGCTTAAAAGATCGATGGTCAGGCGCTTTACATACCTTTCTCTGATGAACATTTCTTTAGCCAATTCCCTATTTCAATGATCAGCCTTCAACCTCCTTAATCCAGTGATTTTATAGGCCAACAAAAATCTAATCTGTAGCAAAAAATGCATCCCAAAATAACTAACCAAAGGTAGTCACAATAGCAACAACAATACACAACAACATCAACAACATTTAGCAATTTTCTCAACTAGTTTTCAATAACTTTTGAGGGAGAAACAAGAGAAAATTTTACCTTAGTTCTTCTATAATTCTTCCCCTCAAGCAAAACTCAGCTCACAAACAGTCCATCCGCAGCTCACTTAGCTGTCAATTTCTAGCTTTTCGCTTTGCAATTTGAGAGGTTTAAAAGGGGAAAAATCCTTACCTATCCTATTGGTTTCAATACCTACTCAAAGATAGATAAATAGGAAGTACAAAAATATTTTGAAACATAGAAAAATACCTTTAAAACCTTGCCAAAATGAGCTCCAAAATAGCCCCTAGCACACTTGGCAAAGTATTCTCAACTTGTCTTGTGATTTGCTTGAACTTTGGTTACTGTTTCCTCTTTGATTTTATTTGTCCTAGTTGCTAGAATTGAGAGAGAAATGTAATCCTTAACAATCTGGTCCATTTAGATTAAGATGAAAATGTTTTCTACAAGTGAAAAATCATATTTTAAGTAAACAGGGCGGTGGAGGCACTAGGGCGCCATGCCCGTGTCATTGCTGGGGGACTTCGGTAAAATGCCCATAACTTCTTACTCTGAACTCCGATTGACAAGTGGTTTGATGTTCTGAAAACTAGACTCAAAGATCTTTAATTTGATAGATCTTGTAACTTTTAATTCATTATATATTGGGAGATACGATTGTTTAAAATTGATCCTTACTTATGAACTTCATATACTCTTTGCTTTTACATTCGTACACATTTCCCTTGTCATCTACAACTAACATATAACCCGTACTTCACTTAACATAGCATACAAACTTCAAGTAATCATCAAAAAATTGTTTGGATGTCAAGAATAGAAATTGGTGTTTAGGGCAATTACAAATCGTATTTGGGTGAAATTTGAGATTGGAGATCGATACACTTAAAATTATACCTAAATATGATGTAACATAGTGTGTGCAAATGTAGTAATCCAACTAGTTTGGAGTTGAATCCCATAGAGAATAGATGATATGCCGGGATAATATGACACATTTGTATCTTTTTTTAGATATTTCTAAATGTCTTTAAGTGCTTTAAATAGTTATTTCTAATGTTATTATTCTGAGTCTTAGGAATCTAGATAAATTTGAAGAAAGATGCAAAAACTAGGCAAATCTGCTAAAAATTTTAACATATGGGCAGTAGATGGATTCTGTAGTTTGTTTGTTCGATCATAGATGAACTGCAGAGGATATGCAAGAAAAATGGAAAATTTAGCTAAAAGGAAAAAGTACGATGCTAGTTATGGACTATAGAATCTATCTACGAGCCATAGATAGGCACCTTAAGTCAGGATTAGAGATGTTGTAACTTGGAGTTCAACAAAAAAAAATATAGATAAGGGCCTCAAGTCAAAAGTACAAACCACGAAATAACGTATAGTGGAAGTTTCGTGAGGCAAGAAGAAATTTACGGAGCAATTTTATAGATTGTATATTGATTTTTTAGTCCACTAATCACTTATGACCATTGAATGTGAACAAGAGAAGACCACTTGTGACACATTCTTTCGATGGTAAATCATTTCAATGGTCCATAAGTGATGCTTGGGCAACTTTGAGTAGAAATTGAATTTGGATTCCTAACTTACTATAAGTAGTTTATATATTACTTTTTGAGGGAGTTATCAAACGAAAATATCATGAACTGTTTGTGGAGCATTGTAGATGTAACTTCTTGCTAGTTTTCGAAGATCAATTTGGTGTTCTTGACATAATAATTTCTCAAGTTTTATAAGTAAATTTTATGATTGATCCAATCTTTTGATTTTCTTGTTTAATCATGAGCTAAATTCTCTATTATGGTTGTGAACCTAATATGATTACAAAACCTATGAATCTCTTCTTGAACATCGATGGTGAATTTAAATATATTTAATTAATTCGCATTTTCTAATTAGGGTCAGTGGTTGCAAATATCAATTCATTCCAATTGATTTTAATTATACTTGAAAAAGTTATTTAGGATTTGGAACGATTAATTAGCAAGAACTCATGGTACTAACCATTGTTTAACAAATTCTCTTAGGAATAAGTTGAATTCATATGGAAGAAAATAGTTGGTTTTATTTAAATCTGATTTATTCCAAAGAATTAATTAAGAGAAGCATTACTTAACTATTGGAAAATATTAAGTGATCAAGTAGGGATTATCTGCATATGAATACAAAGTCGCTCTCGGTGTCTTTGATTGAGAAACTTAGGTGGAGAAACCCATAATGGGAAACAACCTCGGTTCTTTACTCGATTGATTACAAACACTTACATTCTAGAATAATCTTTAGTTTAAATACAAATTATTTCAACCTTGATGGATTGTCATCATTATATGAAAAATCATATATTTACTCATTCCAATAGTCTTTTCATACCTATTTCTTGTGGAATTCGACCACAACCTTGTTGGGTTACTATATTCGCATAGAATGTATCTTCCATGCTCCAAAATTGGGTAGGGCGTGACAGACACTCAATTTCAAAGAGATCAAAAAGCCTGCTATATTACATCTAGACTATAACCCTTAGGCCATTTGGCCCACCTGTAATAGTCAACTATAACATGGAAATGGACCGGACAGGTCTCAACAAACATGACAAGATAGAATGCTAACAAGGCCATGATAACAATTGAAAAAAACTGCGAAAAGCCAGCTAAACCACAAATTGCAGTAAAACTGAACAACTATTCTACAAAAGACTCTAAAAGAGTAAATAATACTGAATGCACAGGAATGATAGGGCCCCGACCTACCCATATGTACATCAAAACTCACAATGTCCAAACCAAACATAGGGCTCCTGAAATAAAGGAGGATACTAACTCTTTACTAGATTTGGGCTCTTACTATACAATCGATCTGAGCTCCTGTCTGCACCTGCAGCACGATTACAGGGGTCCTTAGACGAAGAGACGTCAGTACAAAGAAATGCATTGAAATTTGTAAATAGAACAATGCCAAAGATAACTAAATTAGAGAAAGGAATAGCAACAACCTAACACTTTGTAACTTTTCAACATAAACAATGGCAAAGAATAGTTGAACCTAAATCAGAAGATAGGGTAGGGAGAGATACTCTATAACTCTACAACTAACTACCCTATATGCAGACTCTGTGTATGAGTATAATATAACTAATTCATATGCCAACACTTCTGACACTTGGACAAGAGTTTATGAGAATCGATTTGGTGGCTATTTGATACTTGGATAGGATTTTAGTATGGCTGCCTGATACTCGGACCAGGACTTTAAGAGTCTGATACTTGGGACAGGACTTTATACAGCCAACCTAATACTTGGACCAAAATTTTCATACATATTCCTCCGCACAATCATCCATCTGATACTCAGACCAGAGAAGGCGTGTGGCATTGCACAATCATCCATCTGATACTTGGACTAGAGACGACATGTGGAAAATAAAGAAAATAATGCAAATGAGCAAACTTATACTTAGATCAGCATCTAAATAATGCAATATAACTGACTTAGATAACAGGTCCAACTCAAAGCACCAACTGAACATACTATCCCTTGCAATTAGTAGGAGGGGACATAAGACATACTTGATTTGGAAACATTACATGAACATGAGACTCGAGGAACATGACATGGACCTTGACTTTTCATGGTTTTATGACACTTTTGACACTTAAAATATAGTAAAGATGCTACAACTTGGGTATGTTTATATGGATATGAGGTTCTTTTTCTCTATTTTCAAGGAAACCAGGTTCTGAAGTTGGATTTTGGAAAAGAAGTGGAAAAATGCAGAAAATGGTCTGCTATAGGTCACAGTACGAGCTGTACCACCTAGGTACGAGCCGTACTGAGTGCTCGTAGTAGAGATTCAAAAGATGTTCACTAGAAGATCTCAATATACGAACAAATGCCATGAGTCGTGACAATAATTAGGAGTCGTACTAATGGACTCGTGGTGAGAATCAGAGAGTCAGATACTTGGAATCATTAAGGAACGATTTGATTGCACGGGTCATACCAGTATGGTATGAGTCATATGAAGGACCGATAGGTTGACACTTAAAGATGCCATCTTTCATAAGTATAGAACACGACTGACACCTACTGCTCGTAGTAGCAATGTATGAGTTGTACCAACCTCCCGTACTTGAGAGATCAAGAAGTTGTAAATCATACCATGAGTGCAGACCATGACTCGTAGCATTATGCTACGATTCGTAGGTCATCCCTGTGGAGCAATCCCTGTTAATTTAGTAAAGGATTTTCATAAATTGTATAAATATTTTCTTTTTATTTTTCATTAGGAGATCCGATACTTTTCATGTACTCATTTTTTTTGGAGTTCCCTAAAACTTGTTGGATAACAAAATACATGAACCAAACACTAGTTGTCTTCATTGGATTCTTGATTCCTTAAAAGATTATTGTGCAATCGATTATTGGGTTTTTATTCCTTCACTATTGTAAGTTGTTAATTATGACTTCTTCTATAATTTCTGATTTCTTTCATGCAATTATGAGCGGATAGAACTTCCATATCTAGGATTGTGAGAACCATGATGAATTAATGAATTAGGGTTAACACAACGTGATTCTAAACCAATACGGATGCTTGTATTGTTCTTCTCTTCATGTTAATTGTTTCTTAACGGTGTACAACATTAGGACTAGCCCATATTCTTTACTTGCATGAACCTAGAGAAGTAGAGATTAGGAAAAGAGAAAGACAACAAAGCCTTGAAATTAATTTACATTGAATAACTTGAGCTGCGATCGAGGAAAGTTAATTTGGAGTTATTAATAAAGGTTAGTTGAAAGCACTCAGGAGAAGTATCCTGGTGATTGATTATAGTCATCTACTAGGGGTGAATTAGTCATTTGGATGAACACTGCTGTCAATTCTACAGGCTAAGTATTTGAATAAATCACAAATATAATAATCCAACCTAGTTAAGAAGCCATGGGGAATACTTCCTTAGTTAATTGGATATCTTTGATAACAACACCATTCCACAATACTGTCATTTAATTATTTTTGTTAAAAACCCCTTTATAATTAACTAAAATAAAAGTGTAAATATTAGCATTAGTTAATATCTTGACCATATTTCCTATAGGATCGACCCCAACCTTAGTTGCATTCTTTATTGACAACGACTGCGTTATACTTCTTCAGAGGTGTAATTTGAGCGTTATCAGACCTCGCTTACAGATTCTTAGAACTAACTTTGGAATACTTGGTCACCAGTTGAATACATGAATTCAATATAAAAAACTTAGACTCAACTTGAACTCAACTGGGATAACTCAAACTCAATTATGGATACTTAGCATCGAAGTTTGATACTTTAGCACATGGTAACTCGGTAACTTGTCAATAACTTAAGGAATAAGAGTTATAGAATTTCTTTTAATCCTTAAGAATGTTAAAATTTATATACATAAAGATAGATGACTAGATCAACAAAAAGTTGCGTTGGTACCCTCGTTTACCGTACTAACTTGACATTCGTTCTTAGGCATACATTATTATTACGTCGCCGTTTTAGCTCCCACTTTTAATTCCATAAGGTAACTAGAACCTCATACATGATCAAAATAACATATACAACATGCAGTAAAGGACTAGAAAACAATTTCCATGTCGAGGGGTCTCCAACTCGATGTACAACTAGGACAACAATCGATACTATGTCACACTTTAAATACCTCTTTGGGCTAGACATGATCTCAACTTTTAGCTTCAATAAAACATGTGACTTAAAGGTTATATATAGCTTGACATACTGCCTCAACACATATCAGAAGGTAGCTGGCTCATTCAACTCACAACGCACCAATCGAGTGAAAGACCCTGGGATTATAGAACATTAATCAGTGCACGAGCCTCTACAAACAGGTTCAAAAGCGCTTCAAAGAACAACGGATGGGACACCTTATATACCTTTTCCCGGTGAACTTTCTTAGTTGATCTTCTACTTAAATGACCAGTATTTAACCTTCCTAGTATCTGAAATTTATAGGAAAACAGCAAACCTAATCTGTATCACAAAATGCAGCAAAATAATTCACCAAATGGCAGTCACAACAACAACAATAGCTCATGCCAATACCAACAAGTATAGCCATTTTCTTTACTCTTTTTCACAAGCTTTTGAGGGAGAAAATAAGAAGGGAAAGTTACCTAACTTCTACTTTAATCCTTTCCCTCAATGTGACGCATATTTCCATCCAATGAAACTGCCAAAAATCCTAGAGAAATTGAACAAGCACTCAGCTCAAAAATGGTTCAACGGCAGCTCACTCTCGCTACCAAATTCCAGTTTTTCACTTGCATGTCGAGGGGCTTTAAGAGGGTAAAATTATTACCTTTCCTCTTGGATTTAATCCTTATTCAAAGATGGACATATAGGCAGTCCAAACAGCTTTTAAAATGCAGTAAACCTCCCCCGAGATCGCTGCCAAAATGAGCTCCAAAAATAGTCCCTAGCTCACCTTCACTTTACAAATGAACTCTTTAACTTGTCTTGTGTTTGGATGGGATTTTAACTTGATGTTTTTCCCTTCACTTTTCCCTGGTTATATTCTGGAAAATTGAGAGAATTGTAGAGTATAAGCAAGCAGGTCAAATTAGGTTAGGATGGAAATGTTTTCCACAAATAAAGATCTGATTTTTAAGTAAGTGGGGTAGTGGAGGCATTTAAGGGTGGTGGCCACATCACTGCTCGATGATGCTACCATAAAATTCCTATAACTTTTTACTCCAAACTTTGATTAATGAGCGGTTTGATGTTCTAAAAACTAGACTCAAACACTTTTAATTTGATAGGTTGTAGAACTCCTAGCTCATTGTATATTAGGTGATATACTCATTTAAGATTTACCCTTACTTATGAACTTCATAGACTCTTCACTTTTCCCTTCGTACATATTTCCCTCTTCACCTACGACCAATATACAACACGTACTTCCCTGGCAAGGATTTGGACGGATCTACCCACTTGAGTGTGATAGTTAGGACCACATAAGCTCTGTCGTGGTATGTCAGTTAAAAGACGAATCTCCCATTATTCCTCATGATTTCAATTATGAATGTTATCACTCATGTTATATAAATCTATATATGTTCTAAAGCAGGTTTGACTCAATGTTCAACTTTACTTATGACTATCAGATTCATCTTTGAGCCAGTCAATTCAATTATGATGTTATGTTATGTTATGTTATATTGAGATCATGATATTAGGAAAATAGCATGAAAGCCCTACTCTCAGATTCTTACCTATTTATGTTTATTATTATGAATGTTTTAAATGATTTTACTTATCTAAGCAGTTTTACTTGAATGCTCAGTACATTTCATGTACTGACTGCATACTCTATGCTGTATCATTTCATGATACAGGCTCTGACACTCAGGCTCAGCTCTGTTCTTATCCATCCCTATAGAGTTAGCTCCTTTCGCTTGTGTGTGAGTCCTTATCTCCCAAGGATCATGCTTCTTCAGATTCCTCTATGTATTTTGTTTGTTTTCTGCTTTATTGAGTTAATTGGGGTCTTGTCCCATCAACTCATCATGTTTAGAGGCTTTCAGACAAAAGAATGTATTCACCTCAAACTGTGTGTATTTTGATGTTATGATTATTTCAGACTTCCACTAAGATTATCATGTTAATTCTTCTATTTTGTTGACTGAGTTAGATGTATGTTCATGTCATGGGTCGACTAGGGGTCTCTCAGGGATCCTTATCCTATGTATCGATCCGGGCCTCCGTTCAGGTTGTGACATGCATCTAAACATAGCCTAAGCCAATCTAGAAAGCATCACAATAAACCATATAACCCTCTGTACCTTCTAAAAGAGTCAAAACAGGTGCTAAAGTCAACCTATCTTTAAATTCCTGAAAAACTACACTGGCACACCTCTGACCACTGGAACTTAGTGCTTTATGAGTCAACTTTTCAATGGCATAGAGATAGTAGAAAAAGCTTCTAAAAATCTGCGATAGTAGCCTACCAAACCCAGGAAGCTACGAACCTCAGTAGGATTCAAGGGTCTGGGCCAACTCTTTACCGTATCTATTTTTCTAACTAACCACTCTTATACCTTCAGTTGTAATTACATGACCAAGGAAAGCCCCAAATGTTAGCCAAAATTCACTGTTATAAGATTTAGCATACAACCTATGCTCCTGTAGAGAGTTGGTAACACAGCTCTCAGGTGATCTGAATGCTCGGCCTTTGATCATAAATAAATCAAGATGTCATTAATAGAAGAAAACACAAATACATCAAGGAAGGGCCTAAACACCACATTCATAAAATCCATAAAAGTTTCTTGGGCATTAGTAAGACCAAATGACATCACTAAGATCTCATAATCGTTGTATCTGGTTCTGAAGGCAGTCTTAGGTATATCAATTTTCCTAACTCATAACTAGTGGTATCTAGACCTAAAGTCAATCTTCGAAAAGCATCTAGTACCATGTAACTGATCAAATAAGTCATCAATCTTGGGAAGTGAATACTTATTCTTAATCGTCACTTTATTGAAATACCGGTAGTCAATACACATTCTTTATGATCCATCTTTCTTTTGCACAAAGAGAACTGATGAACCCCAAGGCGATACACTAGGTTGAATGAATCCCTTTTCAAGAAAATCTTTCAGTTGCTCCTTCAACTTCTTTAACTCTATCGGACCCATCCTATAAGGAGGGATCTATATGGGATGAGTATGTGGAAGTTGATCAATGGCAAAGTCTATCTCCTTCTTAGGAGGAACTCCAAGTAAGTCCTCTGGGAAGACTACTGAAAACTCATTTACCACTAGGGTTGACTGGAAAATCGCCGGCTCTGGTCAAGTCTCTAACTCAAACTAAGTGAGAAATGCAGCCCTTAGATACCATCTTTTGGACCTTAAGATATGAAATAAACTTACCATTAGGTGTAGCGGCATTACCCACTCATTCAAAAATTTGAAAAAAACAATTTTTGAATGGCAATCAACATTAGCGTAACACACCGTTAAAAAAATCCATGCCCATGATAACATCAAAATCCACCATTCCAAGCTCAACTAGATTAGTTCATGTAGATCTATCACACACTAGAATCGTACAGCCACAATGCACTCTTTCAGCTAACAGAGATTTTCCAATTGATGTAGATATAACAAACGACTTAGCCAACAATTCAGGAGCTACCTCAAATTGACGCTCTATCAGAGGAGTAACATACAAAAAAGTAGATCCTGGATAATTCAAAGAATAAACAGCATGGGAGAATATAATTAAAGTTCCTATAACAATATTAAGCAATGACTCCTAGAGCATTGAAGTGGTTCTGCACTGCCCCTAAACCAAAGGTTTCCCCCTTCTTACCCTTACCACAACCCACTGTAGTCCAGGAGCTAGGAATGGGAGGTCGGACTGACGGTGATGATGTTGCTACTGAACCTGTCAGCTGTGCGGTATCACCCCTAGACCTCATCGGACACTATCGCATATAGTGGCCAAGCTGTCCACAATGATAACATACATCCTAACCCAAACAACACTTCCTTGGATGATTCTTATCGCACTGAGCATATGGGGGTATCGAAGGTCTCTCCTGACATCGGGAATCGAATAGAGCTGAACTCTGGTCTCGCCTTGATCCTTGTAGCTGAGGTGGACTACTCTCCGCTGGTTGAGCTGGCTGTTTGGGAGACTGAACTATAGAGTGTCTTCTAGACTCTCTGTAAGACCTCACAGTTCTGGCCCTCTTCCTCTACTCCTGTCCCCTACAAGTATCATGAATCGTGTGGATCATATCCTTGACACTCTAAGCAAAGGCTTGTATCCGTGCAATGTTCATATGCTCTTGGGTAGATACCCCTAAACAATCACGAGTTATATGGGTCCCTAAACCTCGCATGAACTGATAAACCCTATCCTCCATCATCTGAACTAGGTATAGAGCATACCTGGCCAAAGAATAAAACTGAAGGCAATACTCCACTCACTCATGTTGCGCTTCTCTAAATGCAAAAACTACTCATCTGGAGCCTGTCAAAGCTCCTAGGGTAGATACTAGTGCAAAAAGGCCTCAGAGAACTCCTCCCACTCGGTTGGCTATGCATCGGCTCCTCTGGATTAAGCCCAAGCCTAATACCACAAAATAACCACATCATGTAGTCTGAATGCGGCCAAATCTACCCTCTCTATCCAAGGCACCCCCATGACCTTAAACATATTGAAGGTCTGATCCATGAAATTTTGGGGGTCCTCACTCGGGTCTGGTCTAGTAAACACTAGATGGCTAAAACCCAAGAACTCACAAGCTCTAGATGTTTAAATTTCCTGACCTTTATGTCCCTCCATTGCCTCCAACCATTGCTCCTATCCAGCAATAATATGAGCCATCAACTAAAAGGCTCCCTTAAGAGCCTATCCTTCTAGAGCAACTGGAGGTACCACAAGCGCGGTAGGGGATGCCACTATATCACCCTCAAGTACTGCTGGAGCGAGAGGAGCTAGAGGTCTACCTGTTGCTTCTCTAACTAGTGATGGAGGAACTATAGCACTTGGGGTAGGGGACTCGCTCTGAGCCTTAACCTATCTCCCTGATCCACTAGGGGTGAATAGTACCCTCTATTGCGGTTGTACCAATCAAACACGTAGTCATCCTCCTTGGCACAAGCTGATAACGCTCAATATATCTCTCATAATTAAAGGAAGTGTTAGTGGTCATTATCAAAAATAAAATACCCGACGGGTGTTAGGGTTGAATCCCACAAGGAATTGAGCACGATACTCCAAAAGTTGTAAACTAGCTCAAATTAGAATGTGTCATTGTTAACATGTGTAAAATAAAATTGGGGGAAAAGGGAAATCAATATCGAATTCAAAATTATAAAATGAGATTGAATAAATGATTTGTTGCAAGTAATGGGAAAGGGCTAGGGATGTGCAATAGATGATGTGTCAACTAGATTTGGATTGATTCGATTACCATAACTTCAATTTCTAGCATGGATAGCGTACATCCTCTTTTTTTCCAACCAAAAGGATGCTTTTGATTTGAATTTCCTCAAAACCTAAGATCACAATCAAATAATCATCCACAAAGCCTGAGGAAGGGTCAAGCTATCTCTAGCCTCAACCCTTTAATGGAATGGAGATGTGGGTTTTGACTATCTCTAGCTCAATGATGTTGGGCATATTTCTATGCCATTTACCATCTTTTGCCCATTTTTTACCTTGTTTTGAGTCTATAATCCTTAGGAAATGCATAAATTCATGTCTTTGTGTGTTTTGTAAGCTAAAAATGATTTGAGATATTTTGACCAGGAAACCAAGGAAAAAAGACTGAAATTAGCCCAAGGTGTGAAGATTTTAGAGTGTGATAAGAAGATTCTGGGGCTATGGCTAGCACCGGGCTCCAGGTCCAAAACATCAAAATATTGTGCACCAAACCTCGGGTTATGGCTGGCTTCGGGTGCTAGGTTGCTAACTTTAGAAGATGTTTCATTTAACACCTTGATGAGAAGAGAGACAAGAGCTCTACAAGCATTCCAAACTTAGAGACATTTCTTAAAATTCTTGTGCTATGGATGAGCCTGGGCGCTAGAGATGTTCTAGAACCAAGAAATTTGACTAATACACGGGGGCTATGAGTGGCGCAGGGCGCCCGAATGATTCAAAAGTGTTAAAATTTGACTAACTCCTTTGTGTAATCGATGGCGCTGGGCGTCCAAAGCTAAACTTCATAGGAAACTTTAGCCCAACTTGGGGCTATGGAGGGGGCGGCACGCGTTTCTTATCCAAAAAGTCTTTAAAGGCTTCTTGGGGGTTGGAAGTGGCATTTTCAGGTTGAAATTTGCTGATTTTAAAGTCAAGTACTTGAGGTAGAAGCATCATTTGATGGTTCAACTATAAATATAGCCTCTAGGTCATTTGTTAGCAATTTTTGGATCACTTTTGCATTATGTATCTCATTTGTGGAGGGTTGTAATGCAACTTGAAAGGAGAGACAAGTTTCTACTTATGTTTCTTTTTTTCTTTATCGTTTTACTCTAAATGATGATGATTAAGTCTGTGTTTCCCACATTTCTATGAGTGGATAAACTCGTACTCTAGGATTTTGGCCATGGTGGATGGTTGAAGTTTGAAAGACTGATTTATGCTAGTTTTAATTCTTCTTTAGTGGTTGTTTATATTTGCCTATTATAATTGCTTATTTACTAGACTGATCACCTTGTAAGTAAATCTGTTGGATTTTGGTTGAGCTTGGAAAAGGGAACTAAAAGGGTTAAAGGTAAATATAAAATAGGAATTCAAAAACCCTTGAACCCATTGGTGAGAGGATAGAAGTTGTTGTTGAGGGTAGGGATATATAGTTAAACCCTATTTAGTTGAAATACAAGTAGACATAACCATCATTTCATATTTCTCTTGCAACCCCAGGGATATTGGCATTAGGGTTTATGAGATAGTTCTTGGATGCTCGAGAGAGTGGCTAGGAATGGGATAGTAACTCTCAACTAGCAACCATAGGATGAATAGTTATAGCGTATTCATGTCTTGTAAACTCAACTTGTAGCAAAAGTTCCATTTTCCTAGATTTTCATCATCTTGAAGTAAAATCAAGTTTGAAATAGGTTGTAGATAATGTTATATTTAATTTTTTTAGTAGTTTAATTTTCCAAACCATTCCCCTCAACTGTTTGATAGAATAGCAAAATAAAGAAGTAACCTTAAACGATTGAGATGACAAGTCATTGAGGGATCGATAATTGGGACTTCAATTCCTATATTACATGATGACTATGTGAGCTAGGGTGATATCAAGTTTTTGGCGCCATTGTCGGGGACTTGAAGATTGATTAATCATTTGTAGATTAGGATTTTTATTCTTCTATTCTGTGTATATTTTATAGTTTTTTTCTCTTTTTTTAGTATTATGGCACTCTTCTTAATATGAAATCTTGGTATATAAATGAGTTGAATGTTGGGTATTCATATTTTGGTGATCCACGTCTGAATTGTGGAGGACCCCACTTGTGGAAACACTATCATGCTTGTGGTTTAAATGGTGGTCTGGATGGCCATTGGAGTTGTTTCCTGAACTTTTATTCCCCTTCCCCAAGACCCTATTATGATCCTCCTATTGTTTTTGATGCTTGTAGGAATAATGAAGAGGAGGAACATCATGCTCAAATAAGCGATATGGAAAAAGTAATCCTGGAGCATGTGGAAGTAATGAAGGAGTAGCTTACTGGATAGGGAGGAGCCTTAAAAAGGATGAGTGCTTAGATCTAGAGATGATGGTTGAGGCTGCAACTTGTAATGATTTTCAAGTCATGGTCTTAGCTTATACTCAAGAGGAACCTCAAGTGGAAGGGAGAATAGAGCTCAAACAAGATATAAGACAATTTGGCTCAAGTATCCATGACCTACAGGGTCTTTTGAAAGCATCTGAGGCCCAACTACAAAGTGTTGTGGATACTAGCCAATGTATGGAACAAGAATAAGAAGCCCAACCATTAGACTATTATTTGTTGGGTGATGCTGATGTCTAGGAGATGGATAAAAGTGAGGATGTCAAGCATAATGCAATATTAGAGTTAGGGTGTATGGATCTTCATTCTAAGCACTTTTAAACATTATATTTGGTGGGAAACCTACAAATAGAGCCTTCCAAGCCTATGGGGAAATGTGTAGATGAGGAACAACACCCCTATATTCTAAAATTTATCATGCCAAAGAAACACAATGACATCCCTCACTTAATGGCCAAGAAGAAACATTTATTACTTGATCCCTTCATCTTTACCCCACCGCCTCTTGAGCATAACAGAAAATTGGAAAAGAAATTGGGGGTGAAATTCATAAACTTAAAGTGGAAGAAAAATTGGTGAAACGTGATGACATCGTGCCGCGACGTTAAATCAGGTGCTTTTGGGAGGCAACCCAATTTGTAATTGTGTAGTTTTTCTTGTTTTTATATAATGATTTTTTTGTTTTTATTTTGAAAAGAAGGGGAAGTCTGAGTACTCGAAATCAAAGCTAAGGAGTATGGTCTGAGCTTAAGTGTGGGGTCGTGCGACCCATGAATCCTAGAAACCTATTGCTAGCTAGGCCCTAGAGGGACCCAGGGTGTAATTTCTCACTTTTATCTGATTTTTAATTTTAGATGCTTTGAGGATTGATCATGACTTTAAGTGTGGGGTGATGGTATGTCTCCCTGGATTTTGAGGTGAAGGGTGAGTATGCCATCAAGTTTTTGTTTGAAAATTTTATAAAACGGTGTGTCTCACCTACCCTTTGGTTTTTCTTATGGCCTTGATTCTTTTTCGAAGGGGAGATCTTTGAAACGAGTGAATTGTTTATTTTAGAGTCAATTTTTTTGTTTTTATCATCTTAGATATGGTGACCCTTCTCTATGATGGATGGATAATGAACGTCTTAAGGGAAATTAGTCATGTCTTTTACTTTTTAGGATTGAGTTATAGATCATTCACTTCTATGCTTGTTGGCATTCTACTTAGCAACTTGTTAGAGTCAATAAAGTGGTCATCTTGAATACATAAGTGAGGAATCCATGAGACACACACATCTTTTTAATTTGACTCAAGATGATTTTAAGGTCTTAACAATGAAAATTTTCATTCAATATGATTGTGTGAATGTAGCTATAGAAAATCGACTACATTCTTGATTGCCATGAGAGATGAGCTAAATTATCTTGTTTATATATATTGTGGCATCTAGACTTTCTTTAGTGTATGTAGGATAGCTCGTTATTAGGGAGTCAGGAAATGATCATGGAATTTCTTTGAAAGAGACATAATTTTCCATGTTTGTTTTACCTTCCTAACACATTCTCCCTAGTTAATCCCCTTTGAGCCATAAGCATTATTCTTTCTTAGCCATGAAAGTAGCTTAATCTATTTTTTTGTCATACCTCAGATTTATTGATCCAAAGTAGTATTAGGCACTTTGAGATTGAAACTGAATTCCACTGAAGTATAATGTTAAGGGAAAAGAAAATTTGTGGTAAGAAGAGAAAATAGGAAGAAGGGTTCCCACAAAAATTGTGTTGTTTACTTGATGCTAGAACGAATAAAGATAGAGATTTAATTGCAAAATCCTTATTGATTCTATAAGAATATACTAGTAATCAAATAGTGAAAAAGGGGAATTAGAAGAAAAGAAAAAGGGCGAGTTAGCTGAACGGTGAACAAATAAGAAAAAGGTGGTGGACAAGAAGAAAATGAAAAATATCTTAAAAGTGCTTAGGGTGATAGTCACTATAAATGAAATATCATTCCTACCCGTCCCTTAGACGACATTACAACCAAGAAAACACCATGTGATCTGAATCTCTTGAAACACCTAAGTAGTCTAACTGTACATGAAGGACAAGATTATGGTATGCGACATATGTGCATTAAGTCATTTGTGAGTGTGAGGGTTCCTTGATTTCTATATTCCATATGTTTGCATTGATAATCTGAAAGAGGAATATCACAAAAAGTAAGGGGCACAATGTCACGCCCCGCTCTGGGGGGGTATGACTGACACCTGGTGCCCTAGTAGGACCTGGACTGCTAAACTTCGTGAGCCTAAGCACATTTGGTGCCTGGCTGGCTCTATTTAAGATTCCTGGAATCAACGGGCTATATAACGGCTGTAAATACAGCCTCAGGCCGACTGGGCCTATAGCCACCTGTCCTGCAACATCAGCTAACCAGAGACATAACCAGAGACACAATCATAAAGGGGAACCTATGCGGGCCGACAAGGCCACCATGCTGCCTAGTTACCTCTAACTTAATATAAAGAACATCAATATCTACGTGACCGCAAGGTCACCACTACTATCTGAATACGGCCCCACACGACCAACATAATCAACAACACTAAACAGCTAAACAAACGCACGACCCCCACACGACCGGCAATAACTAACTACGTGAGATATATATACAATCAAGCCTCTATGAATATCGATAAAAATGGCTCAGATAGGCCCCACTACCCGCATCGCATAACAAAAGAAAATGAACTACACCCTGGAATATCAAGCCCGGATGACAGGAGCTGATGATTCTATGAGCTGGCTGGAATCACGAGGGACGCCTCTCCTCGTCTATGAGTACCGCAGTAAGTAATGCAAATGCTAAACTAGCGCCGCACTCCCGGTACCGAGTATGCAAAGAAACCGAAACATCCGAATATAAATGACATAAGTAGAAACTCTGAATAATAGAAGATATTTGAATCTGTAGGAACTGATAGAATCTTAACAGGCTTTTCTGTACGAATGTAAGCAGAGCGACTGCCACGTGTGGCGATCTGCTATCTATTAGCCAATATATAACATATATATACATATATATAGCAAGCAAGGACCAATACCAACCCCCATAAGCCGGAAGGTGCCAACCAACAAGCAATCTATATACCCCCTACCCGGGTTAAACCATCCAAAAATAAGTCACTCCACTGGCCTAATAACTACGAGCACCCGGCCCCCGGGTCTCCGCCGGGCTAAGGCCTGGATATGCCAATCAGACCAGCCTGCAGGGACTCCCGCATCAGACCAGAATCGTGAATCGTGACTGTGATCTCAAATCTCGTTCCCTAGGCGCAAGCAACAACAGGGTAAACCGTGACCGCTATGCCGATCACTTCATATGGGGAAAGCTTCATCCCATCTTCGTCCTATCGGGCACGACATGCCACTCCTTCTTCTTGGAGCACGTATACCCACCCGCCGTTGGAGACACACACAACCTGTAGCAATGGTGATGCTCAAGGGTGCCCTCACGACACAATCAAGTCTCAACAATCAATAATCACATATAGAGCAAGCATGTTTAAACCGAAAATACTATCTGTAATCCGATTTCTTATTCTAACTCTTCGTGTTATACCGATTCTCATACTCGTTTATACCGAATCCGAGATCTTATCTCGACCGTATGGCTATACTCGTAGCCAAGATACTATCCGACCGTACCGTATCCGGGATATTATCTCGGTCTGCTCGATTTACTTTACTAGCTTTTATTATGAATATATGTCATATTATTATAAACATGCTTGCTAAACTCATATACCGGGCTATACCTGGAATCTAAAATGATATCTTGCCATTTGGCACTACTTTACTAGCTTTTTGACTGAATACGATATAACAACGCAAGACAGTTTACCGACCCGCACAAAACTCAATATTCTACTCTGGAAATTCTATTACGGAGTTCACTGAATTATGCTAGGCTAGAGTACTAACTTGCCGAAGAAAATGGCTTTACATACCTTCGTCGGGATTTTTCGACTAACGGGCGAAGCTTGGCCGCATCTCGGCTATTTCTCCCAACCGTATCTACATATACATCAATTAAAACTAAATACACTAATATTCTTGAAGAAAACATCACTTTTGATATATACACCACTTCAAACTTTGGCTTATTGAAAATGGTCGAAAACTTGATATTTCTCAAAAGTCCGTAAGGGAGAAATACTCACTTTAGGGCTAGGAGTACATTGACACTAATTTGGAGCAATTGCACTTACCTTAGCTCGGTAGCGCGACGTATTTGGTCGGCCAAATTTCACGAAATCCAATCCGTAGGAATGCTCCCCCTCGCTAAATACCGGCATCCTCGAGGTTAATTTGAATTTGGACCGTGTTTGACGGTGTATTCGGACAACGAAAAATTATAAGGAAATCTCGCCCTCCTCTCGTTTCTCTCGCTGGAAATTATGAAGTTTTAATGAAATAAACTGAAGTTGGAGGCTTTTTTTATACTTGAGCCTCGGACAGGCCAACGTGTCACGGCCCAACGCGGAGGCCCTCTCTCGTGACACGTTGCCATCACGGGAGGGGCTTTGCCCCCCGCTCCTTCCGCCATGGTTCAACAGAATTTCTTATCCGGCCTTTCCCCTAAGTCCTTTCCTAGCATGTATGGTATTCGAAAACTCTTAACCAACATGAAAGTAGGCCATCTACGTGTCGAGAATTTACTGGGGTGTAACACACAAGACGCCTGTTGGTTTGCTATTTGTGTCATATTTCATGCCCGACTGTGTCCTATTTTTGAAAAAGTGAGTCAAATTTCATAGAGGTTGTGCAAGCTTTGATTGTGAGAACTCTAGTGATGTATCTTGATGAACCACGTAATCTTATGCACTACGCTAATTGATAGAGGTACCAAATGTGGTGGTAAAAGATGTGTTTATGTATGTAATTCAAGGATTGTCTGAGGACCTAACAATGCTTTTTTTGCAGGCAGGATGTTGGGCATATTTTTCTATGCCCATTTTCCATGTTTTTGTCCATCTTTTACCTTGTTTTGAGTTTATAATCCTTACTAAATGCATAAATTCATGTGTTTGTGTGTTTTGTAAGCCAACAAATTATTTGAGATGTTTTGAGCTAGAAACCAAGGAAAAGGTGTTAAAGCACCGAAATTTTCGGTGATTATTTGATGTTTATATTCTATGTTAAGGGAAGTAACGGGTTGTATATTGATCAGATATAAGGGAAATGTGTACGAATGGAATAAACAAAGAGAGTTTAAAGTTTATAAGTTAGGGTCAACCTTAAACGACCATATCTCCCTATATATAATGGACTAGAAGCCCCATAACCTGTTGAATTGTTGATCTTCGAAAGTGTAGTTTTCGTAACATCAAATGGCTCATCAATTATAGTTCGAATAAAAAGTTATAGGCATTTTATGGTGGCACTATCGGGAGGTTGACATGTCACCGCCCTAAAACGCCACCGCCCAAACACCTTTATATTATAAGTTTTTTGTTATGAATCATTTTCAAATTTTCCAGGTTTGGAGGTTCTTTCCTTACCCTAAAAACTCTCTCCTTTACAAAGAGCAAAGCCTTAGAAACCAAGAGGAAACTTCCTCAAGAAAACACCATCAAAACTCAAGCAATAGTTGATGGAAGTGAAGGCAACCTACCGAGGCTGCCGGAGCTCGAGGCCCTACTTCATCCTGTCCTGGCTATCTCGGCTATCTTGCCCCCTGGCTGGAAAATCTCTCATCCGGTGCCCCTCCTGCCCGCAAATATAACATCCCGAGGAGCCATATCTACAAGCTCCGTGTGAGTTCAATTTCAAATAGGGCAAAGTGGCGGTGTATACCTGCCCGCTCTACCCTCCTCCCGCGGTGAGTCTACCATTCGAGAACTGCCACCAGAATCTGACTGCCCTCGACGAACAAATAGCCCTCTGCTGTTGAGGTGGAGTGTGGGGGTCTAGGGTCTGGTTCCGACAATCGTGCGGTACGGGTCCTCTCCCCGAACCTCCCTCTCAGATTTCATCTCGATTCCATCTCGCGGCGCGCTCCCCGATTTGTCTATCTACTACCCTCGTCCGTGCCTAAGGCCCTCACTGAAATGGAAAAGGCCTCGGTACCGAGCAATGTCCATATCCTCCCGTAATATAGCCGCTATGCATGCCCCCAATTGCTCCTGGATTCACTCCATAATGAACCGAACTCTTGACGACATAGTGTCCACAAAAGCTGAGTACAGCGGGCTAAGGAGTCAAACCGTAAGGCATATTCTCGTACGCGTCTCGCCCCTGCTCCAAGTGCAAGGATTGATCCATCCGGCCTACCGATCTCCCGTGGCAAGTAATACCAGAAGGCCTGAGAAGTCGACCAGGCCTGAGGGGCAAGATCTCTCCTCGAGACCTTTCCCAACTCTCGTAGACACATAATACAAACCTATGTCTCGCAACCAAAAATATCAGCTATCTCAATCGATTCTCAGAGGTGTCACATGCATGACCCAGAAAATTCTCTACATCCGATCTAGGAAACCCGGGGGTCCTCTCGCCCTGATTCCGACCGTGGAATTATGGGGACCTAATGCCAAAAATTCCTTGACGCCTCAACCGCGTATCCACCTCGATGGCTCGCTGCTACAAGTGGCACCGACCGGCGCCGAGTAGCCATCATTTGTGTGCCAACATAACCACTGACCGCGAACTTCCTGGTTCTGATGGTGTAGGTAACAGGAGCTATCTGAGGCTGCAGGTCGTGCCAAATGGCCCCGGTGAGGAGGGGGACCCGCCGAGAGGGCTGTGATTAAGCCTCTATATCGCCCTCCGATCGGGGCTGACTCAATGAAGTTGAGGACCCCGCCGGTCTTTCAGACACTGCTGCATCCAACTCCTTCTACCCGTGGGCAGGTGTCACCGGTCCGCCATTTTTATCTCAGACAAAGAATATGATAAGTTTTTAGGGACTCCAACCTTATACCGTACCGCCTCTATAGCACGAATCGAATGAGAAGAAAGAGTAACCATCCTATCATGCCTTGTAGCCTTCGCCTATGGTATGTGGTGCACAACATATCCATTGACAAGTCTCTACTTAGCATGGCTTGCCGACTTCCTAGGACACGACTCCTTCCTCCAATGCTCTAAGTTTGTCACGCCTACTGGGGTATGACTGCACTTGGCCCTAGTAGGACTTGGACTCGCAACTTCGTGAGTTCGAGCACATCTCGTGCCCGGGTCGCTCTATTAAAGATTCCTGGAATCAACGGGCTATATAACGGCTGTGAATACAAACTGGCTGCCGACCGGGCCTATAGCCACCTGTCCAACAACACCGCCAACCGTAGATACAATCTGGCAAGGGAACCTATGCGGGCCGACAAGGCCACCATGCCGTCTAGTTACCTCTAACTCAATATAAAGAACACTCAACATCTACGTGACCGGCAAGGTCACCACTACTATTCGAATATGGCCCTACACGCCAACACAATCAACAACACTAAATGGGGCCTAAACAAATGCACGGCCACACACGACCCGCATAACTCCGACTACTGTGGAGATATATATACAACTGCAAGCCTCTCTATGAATACGATAAAATGGTCGAGACAGTGGCCCTGACCTACCCGGCATCGTACAACAAAAGAAAATGAACTACACCTCTGAATATCAAGCCCGAATGATGTGAGCTAATGACTCTATGAGCCGGGGTCGGAATCACCGAGGGATCGCCTCCTCGTCTATTAATACCTGCAAGTAAGTAATACAGCGCCCAAACGGCGCCGCACCACCGGTTACGAGTATGAAAAGCAACCGAAAACATCCTGAATATAAACAACATAAGTAGAAACTCTAAATAGTAGAAGATATTTGAATCATAGGAACCGATAGAATTTGGAATGTGCTTTTCCGTACCGAAAGTAAGGCAGGAGCGTAATTCGTCGACGTGGCGATTTGTCTATTAGCTAATATATAAATATATATATACATATATATATAGCAAGCAAGGACCAATACCAACCCCCATAAGACGGAAGGTGCCAACCAACAAGCAATCTATATACCCCTACCGGTCAAAACCACCCAAAAATAAGTCACTCCACTCATCTACTAATTACAAGCACCTCTACCGGCCCTCGGTCTCCAAATGCGCTTACGGCCTTCGATATAAATAATCGTGGTCTCGAGCCCGGAGGACTCCCGTATTGTATCTCAGAACTATAACTCAGAGCCGCATTCGAAATTTGTTCCAGGGGGCGCAAGCGCACAACAGGTAACCGTACCGCAGGCCGGGACGTACCTGATATGGGGAAAGCTTCATCCCACCTTCTGCCCTACTCTGGCTGACGACATGCCACTCCTGGAGTGACGATACCCACCCGCCTCGGAAGACACAGCTATCCCAAAGGCAGTGACGCCATGGGTGTCCTCACGGCCACAGTTCAAGTCTCCAACAATCAATCACATATAGCAAGCATGTTTAAACCGAAAATACTATCTGTAATCCGATTTCTTATTCCTCAACTCTTTCGTGTTATACCGATTCTCATACTACTTTATACTAATTCTGGGATCTTTATCTAACCGTACATGGCTATACCTGTGAGTCGGTGATACTATCTCGACCGCACTGCATCCGGGATATTATCTATCTGCCCGATTTACTTACTAGCTTTTTATTTTTAATATATGTCATATTATTATAAACATGTTTGCTAAACTCACCGGGCTATACCGAGTCCGAAATGATATCTTTGCCATTTGGCAATTACTTTACTAGCTTTCTGCATCGAATACGATATAACAACGCAAGACAGTTTCATCAATCTGCACAAAACTCAATAATATTCTACTCCTGGAAATTTATTACGGAGTTTACTATATTGAGCTCAGGCTAAAGTTACTAACTTGCCGAAGAGGTGGCTTTACATACCTTCGCTTCGGATTTTTCTTAATTAACTAGCGAAGCTTGGTCAAGATCTCATTATTTCTCCCAACCGCATTCACATATACATCAATTAAAACTAAATACACTAATATTCTGAAGAAAACATCACTTTTGATATATATGAAATTTCAAACTTTGGCTTATTGGAAAATGGTCGAAAACTTGATATTTCTCAAAAGTCCATGTGGAAATACTCACTTTGAGGCTATAGGAGAAGATTGGACACTAATTTGGAGCACTGCACTTACCTTAGCTCTAGCGCGATGATTTGCCGCCAAATTTCACTAAACTAAATCCGTAGGAATGCTCCCCGCCGCCAGCACTTTATCTCGGGAGGTTAATTTGAATTTAACTGTGTTTGACGTGTATTCGAACGAAAATTATATGAAATCTCGCCCTCCGTTTCTCTCAGCTGGAAATTATGAAGTTTTAATGAAATAAACCGATGCTGGAGGCTTTTTATACTTGAGCTCGGGACAGCGGCCAACGTAATGGGCCCAACGCGGAGGCCCTCCCCTTCCGTGACACGTTGCCATCACTGAGGGCTGCCCCGCTCCTTCCGCGATGGTTCAACGGATTTCTTATCCGGTCTTTCCGGGCCTTTTCCCTACATGTACAGCCTGAAAACTCTTAACCAATATGAAAAGAGGCCATCTAGGTGCCGTGAATTTTATGGGGTGTAACACACAAGATGCTCCAAGTTGGTTTGCTATTTGTGTCATATTTCATGCCTCGATCATGGTGTCCTTATTTTGAAAAAAGTGAAATAATTTCAGAGGTTGTGCAGTTTTGATTGTGAGAACTCTAGTGATGTATCTTGATGAACCACGTAATCTTATGCACTACGCTAATTGATAGAGGTACCAAATGTGGTGGTAAAAGATGTGTTTATGTATGTAATTCAAGGATTGTTCGAGGACGAACAATGCTTTAAGTGTGTGTTGGTGATGTTGGGCATATTTCTATGCCCATTTTCCATGTTTTTGTCCATCTTTTACCTTGTTTTGAGTTTATAATCCTTACTAAATGCATAAATTCATGTGTTTGTGTGTTTTGTAAGCCAACAAATTATTTGAGATGATTTCGTTAGAAACCAAGGAAAAGGTGTTTACACCCCAGAAAATTTTGGTGATTATTTGATGTTTATATTCTATGTTAAGGGAAGTACGGGTTGTATATTGATCGTAGATGACAAGGGAAATGTGTACGAATGGGAAAAACAAAGAGTATTTAAAGTTTATAAGAGGGTCAACTTTAAACGACCATATCTCCCTATATAATGGACTAGAAGCCCCATAACCTGTTGAATTAAAGATCTTCGAGTGTAGTTTCTGTAACATCAAATGGCTCGTCAATTATAGTTCGGAATAAAAAGTTATAGGCATTTTATGGTGGCACTATCGGCAGTGACATGGCTACTCGCCCTAAAACGGCCACCGCCCAAACACCTTTATATTATAAGTTTTTTGTTATGAATCATTTTCAAATTTTCCAGGTTTGAGGTTCTTCCTACCCTCTGAAACTCTCTCCTTTACAGTAGCAAAGCCTTAGAAACCAAGAGGAAATCCCCTCAAGAAAAACACCATCAAAACTCAAGCAATAGTTGATGGAAGTGAAGGCAACGTTGTGTGACGTTGTTGTTGCCTTGTGACTTCATTTTGGCAGTGTTGTTGCTGGGTGTATTTGCGAATATTTTGAGCTAATGTTGTACTCCATCTTAGTAGGAATGGTTCATAAGAAATAGTAAGTCACTTCCCTCGTTTGAAATCTCTTAATAAGTGTATGAATTTTGAAGGAAAACTAGGAAGAAGGTTATGATTTGTATGTTGACTTGTTGTAGTTGTTGTGCTGTTATGATGCTGCGTTTTGGGAAGAAATACTGCTGTGTTATTGGGAAATGATTTAGAGGAAAATACTCCTATTATATACAAGAATATTATCATGCCAAGGGTAAGTGTTTCTAATTGCTAAATTTGCCTAAAAAATCCTAGCTAAAGCTAGAAGTTTGAGGTTATGTTAACGCCGTTGTTGGTATGTTGTTGATGAAGTTCTGCTCGTTCTTGAAGGTTGGAACAACTGTGTTTTGATGAGAATATAATCTATATTTCTGGAGTTTTTCATCAGAAAGTGAGGTAATTTCCTACCTCTATTTCCCCCAAAGTTGTAGAAATAAGTTAAAATAAGAAATGCTAAGTGTTGCTTTATTTGTATGTGTTGTGACCGGCATATTGATGAAACGTTTTGGCTGGATAAATTTGCTTGAAACAGCTTGTCACTTGGTGATAACTCAAGTAATTTAAGAGGCTAAATATTTGATTGTTGAAAGAAAGAAACGACATAAGGAAGCTCGCCGGAGAAAGAAGTGTATATAAGGTTCTCTTGTCTTGATTTTCACACGAATTCATGTCGAGGATTAATCTGAAATTCCCCCGTACTTGAGCTTCGTAGTAGCACATTATTGTTCTTCCCAAACTGTTAGAATTACTTGGTATTAAGTTGTGTATTTTCTAAAGAGTTGGAACACACGAATGTGAAGCGGAGAGGGCAAGTGCCTTCGATTATGGTCAAAGTTGTAGATTGAGTCCAAGTCCTCTGTGGGCAATGTGCCGCTGGTCCTTTACATTATGTTATGTTTTGTGGTGTAAAAGTTGTTTCACATTATGGTTGCTAAGGAAATTGCAAACATGGTAAGACGACGATGCGTGGGGCAAACCTAATAATTGAAAACGGTTTTAACTCAATAATGGCTAACGAGGGTAAAAAAAATGAATTTCCTTACAATAGTTACCTACCCTCTTATATTCATGTTTTAAGGTACCTAGGGCCATGAGAAGCTTCCCCCGATCCTCTCCCTTAATATAAGCGACTAATTAACGTTTCTTAATTAACTGATACGTTAAACTTGGAAAAAAGAACCTGAATGGGTAAACTATTGATATTTCTATGGGACCATCTTTTATTGGAAGGGTTTATAAAATATCTAGATGTTAACATATTAGACAAAATCATAATATATATACATTTATGCTTACATTCAAATTACGCTAAAGCGGCAAGGATTGCCTTTGTGAAGTTGTTATATGTTTATTAGAGCTCTGAGTTATCTAGAACTCCTGAGAATTGCCATTAGCTTTAAGAATACATGTCGATGTCTCTTTGACAGCTTGTAGATGTGTAAGGAAATTAACCTAAGTGTAAAAGTTGAGGCCCTAGTAGAAAAGGAGAGATAAGAGTAATGTTAGACCTTTAAGGTAATATGTGAGGTATATGACCTCTATCCGTAGTTGATTTCAAGATCCTTTGAGTGATGTTAAAATAAGATCAAGATGATGTTTAAGAGACAAGGTTGGAAATTAGGTAAGAAGGTATGTGCGTACAAGAATTGTTGGAATAGGAACACGAGGAGTTAATAATTAGGTAGGGAATGACAAATCCTGTTTGGAAAAGAATTTAAGATGGATACAAAAAGTAGAGCTAAAGGTTGTTAAATTTGAAGATAAGTATTACGATTGTTAATGAGTTAGGAAATGGCTAGCAAGATTTCACTCGTTCTGTGTGACGCGAAAGCAAAAGAGTTATAAATAAAGTTGTTTATGTTTAGTTGTGTTAAGCTAATGAATGGCCAGTAAAGAACTCGTTAACTTCTTAAGAAATGATAAGAATCGAATATTTTGGAGATAGTGAATTCAAGCAAAGATAAGTTCTTCACGATTTCTTTTAATCAATTATCTGTTGATGGTTTTAAAAGTTGGATTGAATCTTTTTCAAGTTTGAAGGATTTTATTTTTCTTGGAATTTTCTAAACTATTTATAATGTCGCTAAGCTTTTCTAAGCTCCTCATATATTGCAAAGTTTCACACGGTTTTCCTATATTGTCTAAATGACGACAATACGCCTTATTTATCTTAAGGCAGCCTAGATAGTTGCCTGACATTTTTATGTTAAAGAGCCCAAGTTATGCCTCCTGTTCATAAGTTACCGAGATGTGATATGATGTGCAAATCAATGAGGTATGTCACAATTCTTGGATATGAAAATATGAAAGTCAAACGCAGCACGAAATGAATGCTAAGATTGTTAATAAAAATGTTAAGTTGTTATTCCTCTCTACTCCTCGTGTTAGTATTGCTAGGAGATGTTTAAAATCATGAACGGTGTCTACACTTGCCTTTATGATATTCCAGCTTTAGGAACTTCCCTAGAATCGAGATACACAAGATATAGATATTTTTAAATGTTAAATGAAAGATGTATATGTGTATGACATAATTCAGTATTAGGGTCAGGTAAGATCCTACTCATGTTATAGTTACTGAGTCGGCATATTTCATGGTTGTCAGTATCCAGATAATTTGTATGATCCCTAATGCCTCTATTTATGATTGCGATCGAGATTTATTTTTATTTTACCCCATCAGTGGTACACCCGCTGGAGATATGTTTAGTGTACCCTGGTGTGGTACACCGGCTAGAGATATTTTTACTTTATCCCGGTATGGTACATCAGCTAGAGATATTTTTATTTTATCCCGGTTTGGTACACTGGCTGGATATATTTTTATTTTACCAATTGCATGATACACCGATGTAGATATTTTTATTTACTCCTAAGTGTGTACACCGACTGGACGAATTTTATATATGGATTTATGGTTGGCTAGTTGCTGACATCACAGTTATAGTTTCTTTCCTGTGCGTTTCTCAATTGCATTTTCATCTCATTATAGAGTTACTATTAGGTTTCGGTTTTCGTGGATTCCAAGTTATTACTATTCCTTATTCCTTGTTCTGCTATCTTTAGTTCACCTATGTTATGAAGATGTTATCACCATGTTGCAGAGTTCAGATTATATGGCATCATTTATATGTTTATGTGCTGAGTCAGTTTTTACAAGATTGTTATCTAATGTTTACAGTCAGCCTTACATGTTCAGTACATTTCATTCGTACCGACGTTCCTTCGCTGGGGACTCCGTGTTCGTGCCGCAAGTGCAAGTAGAGGCCGGATTGCCACAGCTCGTGAGATCAACGTATGGATGCAGGCGTTCCTTTCTTCCCCGGAGCTAGTCTTAGTTATTTATGCTGAGTTGAGATGCAGTTATGGGTAGGTCGGAGCTCGCCCAACCATCGGCCATTTTACTTATAGAGGCTTTATGGACTTAGTGGAAGCCAAGTGTTATTCAATTTGTGGCCTTATCACCCATCATGTTTGGTTTAGCATACTCATAGACTTGGTTGCATTTTAGTTGTTTACTATGTATTGTTGAGACCTTTTAAGGGTCCAGTTTATACTCCAGTTGATTGTGACAGTTGTCTGGATTGTTACACTCAGAATTCTCGATACATGTAGATGGCCTTATTCGCATGTTGGTTAAGAGTTTTTGAATTCCATACATGCTAGGAAAAGCCCTAGAAAGACCGAATAAGAGATTCGTCGAACCATCGCGGGAGGAGCCTGGGTAGAGCCCTCCGATATGGTAACATGCCATGGAGGGAGGGTCTGCTGGGCTCGTGTCACGGAGGCTCCCTGGGCCTGTGCCCCGGTCCGGTCCCAATTATATTAAGCCTCCAACTTAGGTTTTTAATGTTAATTTCATATAATTTCCAGAGAGCAAACCAGAAAACAGAGGGCACGAAGTGAGTTGATGAAATTCTTTTCTTGATTACGCCCGTCAAATGCGGTCCAAACTCAAATTAACTCCCGATACCGAGGTATTAAGCAAAGAAGGAGCATTCCATGGATTTAGTTTCGTGAAATTCGGCCGGCGAATCATCATGCTACCGAGCTAAGGTAAGTGGAATTGCTCCAAATTAGTGTCAACGTACTCCTAGCTCCTAAAGTGAGTATTTCTCCTTCTGACTTTCAAGAAATAACGAAGCTTTTCAATTGCTGGCTAAGTCAAAGTTTGGGCTATATATATATATTGAAATGATATTTTCTTTTTAGAATATTAGCGTATTCATTTCTAATTGACATATATGTGAATGCAGTTGGGAGAAATAGCAGAAGTTACTGACCGAGCTACGCTAGTTAGTTAGGAAATCAGAAGTGAAGGTTTGTAAAGCTTAGTTCCTTCGGCAAGTTAGTAATCCAAAGATAGCAAATAGCATGAACTATAGAAGAAAGAATTCGTAAGTCGAGAATTGAGTCCAATATGAATCTAGAAAGCATGTTTATAATATTATGATATATCTGTAATAAAAGTTAGTAAGCAATATCATACAGTCAGATAATATCTCAGATGGTCATAATCAGTATGAGAATCAGTTTAACGCAGAAAAGAGTTCAGAATAAGAAATCAGAATACGATAGTATTTTCAAGATCGAACATGCTTGCTATATGTGATTATTGTTTGTCGAGACCTATTTGTGCTAGGCGAGGGCACCCCTAGAGCTTCCTTGCCGCCCAGGTTACTAGCTGTGTCGACTGCCCAGAGTGGTGAGGGAATACGTCACTCCAAGGAGGTCGTCTGCAATAGGACGAAGATGGGATGCAACATTCCTCATATCAGGGCCGACAAGATAGCAAGATAGCTTACCTTGTCGAGCGCCATGCGCCTAGGGGCAAAGCTGGCGCTTGCGTATACGCATTACAGTTTACAGATATAGGAGTCCTCCGAACTCAGACATGATTATAGTCAGGGGCCCAGAGAGCCCGTTGCATACCCAGGGGGCCGGGTGTAAAGGTGCCGTAGTTAGTAGGCGAGTGGAGTGATTTACTTTTGATGGTTTCTGACCCTGGGTGGGTGGTATATGGGGACAGTGTTGGTTGGCACCTTCCATCTTATGGAGGACTGCATAGGTCCTTGTATGTTATATATGTATATATACATGTTATTCATTAGCTGATAGACAGTAGATCGCCACGTTGACAAGTATGCTTCTACCTTACCTTTAGTACAGATAAGCTTATTCGCATCCCGCTGCACCCTAGACAGCTTTCGTATACTTTTTGTTAGCCGAATTATTAGTATTTTTGTTTATATTCGCTATGTTTAGTTTGCTTTACATACCCGGTACCAGTGGTACTGACGTTCGTTTGGGGCATTGCATTACTGCCTGCAGGTACCTATAGACGAGAGTCGATCCCTCGTGATCCTAGCCACATGGAGTCATCAGCCTCGCTATCCGGAGCTTGATATTCGTGGTTTATATTTTTTCTTGTTGTATAGTACGGGTAGGTCGGGGCCCTATCTCGACCATTTATCAGTTTTCTTAGAGGCTTGCAAATTGTGTATATATCTCCATGTGGTTAGTTGTGCCAGTCGTGTGGGACTGTAAGGTATGTTTAGTTGTTTATATTGGCCGAGGGACCTTTATCCAAGCAGAGAGTGGTGACCTTGCCTACCACGTAGCTTCAAGAAGCATCTGCTATTTGATTCAGAAGTAACTAGTCAGCATGGTGGCCTTGTCGGCCCGCATAGGATCCTTATGTTGATGTGATTCTTCTGTTGTTGTTGTACAGTGGCTATACGCCTAGTCGGCCGGAGGTCAGACTTACATGTCCGCTATATAGCCCGTTGATTTCATGAATCAGAGTTAGAGCCAGCCAGGCACCAGATGTGCTTAGGCTCAGTATTCTAGCAGTTCAGGTCCTAATAGGGCACAGGTGCCAGTCATACCCTGCTACGGGGCATGACAAACTTGGTATCGCAGCAGGTCGTGTCCCGTGAGTCCGTAAGCCGTGATGCGTAGTCTTGTCTATGGATGTGTCAGGTACCACATACTATAGGCAAGAGGCTGCAAGGCACTATAGGATGCCTCAGCTTCATTTAGAATCAGCCTGATCTGAGGGCGATATAGAGGCATCATCAACAGCCTTCTCAAGCAGTCCTCATCTCATCGTAGAGCCATTCCCGGAATGACACCGCCTCCGATAGATCCCGTACCTACACCATCCGACCAGAAGTTCACAAAGGTAATTGTTATGTTGGCACAAATGATGGCCACTAGCACTGTGTTAGTGCCACTGTAATACAGAGCCATCAGGTGGATCTGGCAGTTCGAGGGTCAGGAATTTTTGGCATTGGGTCCTAAGGGCCTATTGTGGATGATCAAAAGTAGCACCTCAGATTTCCCTAGATCGATGCAGAGAATCTTCTCGGTCATGCATGTGACACCTACAATCTATTGAGTTAGATGTATTCCGGTTGTGAGACATAGCTGTGTTATGGTACGAGAGCTGGGAAAGGTCCCCTGAGGGAGAGATGCTGCCCTCCGACTGGGTCCAACTTCCTCGGAGGTCTTCCCGATCGTTATTTGCCACGGAGATCCGGCAGGCCCGTATGGATTTTGCTCCTGCACTTGGAGCAAAGGGGGCGAGGAGCGTACGAGAATATGCCCTATAATTTGACTCCTTAGCCCGCTATGCTCCAGCTTTTATGGACACCATTCCATTTAGAACCACCTGTCTATTATGGGTCCGAACCTTAATGCCATTGAGGCATGCATGACCGCTACATTACTAGGGAAGATATGGACATTAAGCTCGGGTGCGTGCCTTTGCCCAGCCTATTGAGGGCCTTAGACAGCGGCAACAGGGATAGTAGATGGTACATCAAGAGCAGCACCGCAAGGATAGATCAGATGAAATACGTAGGAGATTCAGAGAGGACCAGCCCTCGGTTGCTAGACAGCCCCCTAGACCCCCACCTCAATCACAATAGCGTAGGGGTAGATTTTTTTCGCCGATGAATGTTAGAGTCGGGTGGCGCTTCTCGAATGGTGGATTCACCTCAAAGAGAGGAGGGTAGAGCAGAGCCGATACACACCCCACCCTGCCCTATTTGTAGTCGGCCTCACCGGAGCTTGTAGATATGGCTCTGCCGTGCAGCTATATAGCAAGGTGAGGGGCACATGATGAAGACTGCCCAAATGCAGGGGCAAGGTAGCCGAGATAGCCAGATAGGGGATCAACAGGCCACAAGCTCTAGCACTCGGCAGCATGTAGGGCCCTCGTGTTCAAGAGGTAGAGGCCGAGGTAGATCAAAGAGTCCTTCTAGTTCGTGTACGGCCTGCCGCACTTCCATGCATTACTGGGGAGACAGGACTCAGGGAGTCTCCAGATGTGGTAATGTTACTGATGACTATTTGCTCATACCCCGCTTATGTATTGATTGATCCAGTGGTCCACCTTGTCCTACGTTACCCCATTTGTGGCTCGAAAGTCTCAAGGTTGCACTGCACTTGCTACAAAGAGTCTCTTCTCGAACATCTACACCCGTCTGCGACTCCATTATAGCTAGAAGAATTTATTGAGGGTGTACAAAGTGTGAGAGGTTGCCGAATGTGTAATAGTAGATATGGTAGAACTAGAGATGATTGATTTCGGCGTTTACATGGGTATGGATTGGTTGTTGAGCCCTATGCCAACGTAGAATGTTGACCAAGACGGTCCGATTCCACTTTCCAGGAGGTGAAAGGAGGAGGGAAGGGCAAGACAAACTACGCCAAAAGGTAGGCTTTATTTCCTACCAGTAGAGGAAGCTGGATATTAAGGGATGTATTTGGCTCTACCTAGTCGCCCAATGTTTGGGTAGAGTCTCCGACACCTGGCCTCGCCCAGTTGGTGAATGAATTCCCCGATGTATTTCCGGATGAGCTACCCCATTCCTCAAGAAATGAAATAGATCAAATCGACTCTGCTACCAGCACCGAACCCATATCAATTCCCTCTTATCGTATGGCCCGTCAACTCAAAGTATTAAAGGAGCAGCTTGAAGGATCTGCTAGGATAAGGGATTTATCGTGCCGAAAATTTCACCATAGGGAAAACAGCTCTATTTGTGAGAAAGAAGGATGGTCATTTCACATGTGTATAGACTACCTATGCTCTAATAAGGTTATAATGCAGAATAAGTATCCGCTTCCTTAATAGATGATTTGGTTTGACCGCCACAAATGAGACATTTCTCCAAGATTGACTTACGGTCCTATACCATCGTGTGGGTCTGAGTCCGTTGGAAGAGACATTCCCAAGACACTTTCTGCACTGTGACACGCCCACTTGGAATTCCTAGTTATGTCCTTTAGGTTTACAAATGCACCAATGCGATTTATGGACCTGATGAATAATATCTTCAGACCATACCCGACTCCGTTCGTGGATCGTGTTTATCACGATATTCTCCCGGTGTATTCTCGCCGCAGGTAGACCACCAGGCCTGTTTATGAATAGTGCTCCAGATTCTCAGGACCGCTGGGCCAGGGCTAAGTTCTCCAAATGTGAATTCGCTGAACTCGCAGCTTGGGGCATATTGTGTCGGATGCCGGTATACAAAAGCTGACACGTTGGTAAATAAAAGCATTCAAAACATGGCCTAGACCGAAGTCCGCAGCTCGGGATTAGACGGATACTACAGAAGATTTGTTGGAGGGATTCTCCAATTATAGAGAACTGAATTAAGCCACGTAGAAAGTAGTAAAGTTTCAGTGCACATAGGCATGTGAGCAGATTTTCCAATTAAAAGACATTAACCTCCGCTCTAGTGGTTACTAGCATTACCGAAGGTACAGGGGGTTATTCAGTATATTGTGACACATCAGTTATTGGGTTGGGATGTGTTGATGCAGCATGGTAAAGATTGTGTATGCTTCCATAGCCGAGGAAAACAAAAAGAATTATCCTACCCACGACCCGGAGTTAGCCGCAGCGGATCCACGCCTTAAGGAGGAGACATTACTTGCATGGTGTTCATGTTGATATTTTAACAGATCATAAGAGCTTCACAGTATATCTTCACTCGTAGGGAGTTGACTTAAGTGGCATTGGCTGTTGGAAAGCACATAAAAGATTATGACATGGATATTCCGTATCATCCTAGAAAAGCCAACGTAGTAGTTGCATGCTCACCGCAAATCTATGGGAAGTTTGGCGTACTTGCAGCTCTGGCAGCGTGGGAGTTGGTCAGGAAATACATCAATTATCCGGGGCTTTAGCCATTCAGGAAGAATGTGAGGATAAAAGAGCCGTAATTCAAACACCGCTTTGTCGTCATTAGCTGTGGAGGTAAAGGAACGAATATGAAGATCTTGACTCCGGTCCAAACTTTAAGGATAGAATTCAGCAAGTGGAAAGGCTTATTTTTTACTGAGGACGCAGGCCGCGATGTAAGGGCCGCCTTTTGTGTTTCTTGTGATATTTCAGTGGCTTCGCTAACACATTATGAGTGGGAGGTACATTACGCCCGCTATTCTATCCACCCAGGCGTGACGAAATTGTACCACGATATCAAGGACAATAGTGGCCAGGTATGAAAAGGGGAAATAGCGTGAATTTGTGGAAATCAGTTGTCCTAACCGCCAACAAGTAAAGCAGAACACTGTAACCAAGCGGATTGACTCGTGACATAGCCGTGGCTCTCCGGAAATAGGAAGCAAAAAATGGACTTTGTAGCAGGATTACCCCATACTGCATAGACATGATTCCATTTGGGTAGTAGTTGACAGACCGACGAAATCAGCCCATTTCCTCGCCAAAGGGAAAGCTACTTTTTCTGCTGAAGATTACGCCTAATTGTATATCATAGAAATAGTTAGGTTACACGGTGTCTCAAAGATCTATTATCTCCCGATGAGGAGCACAATTTACAGCTAGATTTTGGCACAATATTTCAGAGAGGTCCGGGAACACAGACACTTGAGTACAACATTCCAACCTCAAACAGATGGACAGTCCGAACGCACTATTCGTACGCTCAAGGACATGCTACTAAGCGTGTGTGCTAGATTTTGGAGGTAGCCGGATGAGCATTTGCCATTAATTGAATTTGCTTATAATATTAGCAATCACCAATATCTAGATGGCACCCTTTGAAGCATTATATGGGCAAATGCATCACCGCTTAGTCGGGTTTGAAGGGGAGTAGTCACGATTGGGCCGTACATTATTCAAAAGTCGTAGGAGTATAAAGCTTATCAGAGAACGCCCCATCGATCACATACAGAGCGCTGTAATCAGAGGCCGATATGCGGCGTAGAGACTTGGAATTTGATGTGAATGACTGGGTATTTATGAAAGTATCTCCGATGAAAGGGGTGATGAGATTCGGCAAGAAAGGTGAGTCACTCTCGAGATTTTGGGCCTTATCGCATTCAAGGGAAGATAGCCAAGTGGCATATGAATTGAACTTGCCTCTAGAATTAGAATCAATTCATCTAGTTTTTCACGTATCATGCTAAGGACTCGCTCGGAGACCCATCTAGAGCAGCTCCTAGTCCAGATATCCAAAGTTAATTAAGAGTCAGTTCTATGAAGAGGTTCCAAAGAGCTATCTTAGACAAAAGATACATTCGTAGATTGAGAACCAAAGATATTATGTCTGGGCCAAGGCATTGTGGCGTAACAGAACCGAGAGGAGATAACTTGGGAGGCAGAGGAAGATATGAAACCATATATCCTCACTTATTTCAAGAATAGCCACTAAGAGGTATGTTAGTATTGTTATTTTATGCAATGCCTTATAGTATACGTATAAATAAGAAGATCACATTTAATCTTTCTTACGTGAATACTATAGTATTGGAAAGCAGCAATTCGTATTGGACTTTTCATACTTCTAGGTTTTTCGAGATAGTCCATATTACAGGAAAACTCTACCAAAATTTTTCTAAGAATGTTATAAGTCGAGAATTCCAATAATTAGAAGTTTACATTTGAGGACGAATGTTCTTAAGAGGGGAGGATGTTACACCCCGTAAATTTTCCAGATATGGATGGGCCTATTCGCGTGTCTGCAGAGATTTTAAATGTCATACATGCTAGAAAAGGCCCTAGAAAGACCAGAGATTCATTTAACTATACAGAGGAGCCTGTAATATTCTCCATGATGGCAACGCGCTGCGAGGGAGGGCCTCCGCTTGGCTTGTCACTGAGGCCCTGTCCAGCTCAGCATAGTTTTTCCACTTCTGTTTTTAAGTTGTTAATTTACATAATTTCCAGAGAGAAACCAGAAATGAAATTAAGTGAGTTGATGAAATTCCTTCGATTACGCTATCAAACGCGGTCCAACTCAAATTAACTCCGTATACCGAAGTATTACAAAGAAGGAGCATTCCTACGGATTTAGTTTCAGAAATTCACTGATGAATTTATCGTATACCGAAATGGCGGTAAGTGGAATTGCTCCAAATTAATGTCAATCACTCCTAGCCCTATGAGTATTTTCTCCCTTTCCGACTTTCGAAATAGCGCGAAGCCACCGTTTTTTGATAAGCCAAAGTTTGGGCTATATATATTGAAAGTGATATTTTCTTTCGTAATATTAGTGTATTCCGCCTAATTGACATATATATGAATACAGTTGGGAGAAATAGCAGAGCATCGACCTAGCTACGCCAGTTAGTCGGAAATCGAAGCCAAGGTATGTAAAGCCAGTTCTTCGGGTAAGTTAGTAATCCAAGATAGCAAATAGCATGAACTATAGAAGAAGGAATTCAAGTCAGAATTGAGTCCAGCTTGAATCTAGCAAGGCAAGTTTTATAATATTATGATATATCTGCATTAAAAGTTAGGTAAAGCAATATCGTATGTTTTCGATAATATCTCGTATGTATAACTCAAAAAACATATGAGAATCCTACTTAATGCGTAAAAGAGTTCAATAAGAAACCGAATACGTATAGTATTTTCAGATCGAACATGCTTGCTATATGTGGATTGGCTGGTTGTTGAGGACCTTGCTTATTCTATGAGGGCACCCTAGAGCTTCCTTGCCGCCCCTGTAGCACAGTTGTGCCGACTCGCCCGCCGAGGGTGAGAATACGTCACCTGGCGGAGGGTACGCCATTCCAAAGTAGGGACGGATGGATGCAAGATTCTCTATATCGGGCCGACAAGATAGCAAAAGATAGCTTACCCTGCTGGCCTCTTGTAGCCTGTGGGGCAATGCAAATGAGCACATGACACATGAGTAGATATAGGAGTCCTCCGACTCAGATACGGTTATAGTCAGGGGGCCCAGAGAGCCCAAGCCGCATGCTACCTAGGGGGCCAAGAAAGGTGCCTCGAAGTTAGTAGGCGAAAGTGGAGGATTTACCTTTGATGGTTTCGACCAGGGGTAGGGTATAGATTGTGTGTTGGCTGGAACCTTCCTACGGCGGGGCCGTAAGTAGTCCCTGTATATTATATATGTATATATATTAAAATATTTATTATCCGATAGACAAAGTAGATCACCACGTCGACAGTCTTCTACCTACCTTCCAAGATGATAAGCTATTTTAGATCCCGCCAAAATTCAAACAATTTCATACTTTCCGTTAGGGCCGAATTAGTATTGTCAGTTATATTCAAGCATGTTTAGTTTGTTTTACGTACTCGGTACCAGTGGTACCACTGCTTGGGGCACTACATTACTTGCCCGCAGGAAAATTTATAGCGAGGAGCCGATCCCTCGTGATCCTAGCTACCGCAGAGTCATCACCTCCTATCATCCTGAGCTTGATATTCAGAGGTTTATATCATTTTTCTTTTGTTGTAGAAAGATGGGCAGGTCGGGCCCCGTCCCACCATCTTACGCATTCTAGAGGCTTACATTGTGTATATCTCCCGTGGTTAGTTGTGTCGGTCGTAGGGACCGCAAGTATGTTAGCGTTGTTTGCGTTGGCCGTGTGGGGCCTGTATCCTGCTTAGGTGGTGGTGACTTTGCCGGTCACGTAGCTGTTTAGCATCTGCTATTTGATTCAGAAGTAACTAGTCACATAGTGGCCTTGTCGGCCCGTATAGGCTCCTTTTGTGTTGATGATTCTCTCGTTAATGCTGTTGTTGCATGTGTGGCTATAGGCCCTAATGGCCGGAGGCTGTATTTATAGCCGCTATATAGCCTGTTGATTCCAGAATCAGAGTTAGGAGCCAGTAAGGCACCAGATGCGCTTAGGCTCGCAGTCTAGCGGGGCTTCAGTCCTAATAGGGCACTAGGTGCCACCACACCCTTAAGGCGAGGCGCATACGGGAAGGCCTAAGTGTTACAGCTTATAGATGTCATATAGCCAGCTTGATCAATCGTGAATCATGCTGTGCTGCGCCTACCTATCTTGGGTGATGAATGTATCGTGAGCGGTCGTATCCTAGGAAGTCCACAAGTCGTGTCTAGTGTAGCCCTGCCATGGTATGTTGTGCACCATACTTATAATCACGAGGCTACAGGGAATTTAAAAGTTGTTTCACTTTGTTCATTAATAGCATCATGCTATAGAGAAAAGATGTAAGGGATATTCAAAACAATCGTATTATGTTTTGTTCATCAGAGTGCATGGACAAGATTTATCAACACCGATTCTTGAAAGCAGTCTGTGATGCCCTCCCGTTGGATCGGAGAAATAGATTATATGCTAGAAGTGAGTTTTAGCGATCTCTATGTTACAGTTCTTGTAGTTCCAAATAGCTTAGAGATACCAAGGGAAGGGATTCAAAACCCTCATATTGTCCCAATTTTAGTAGAGCCGTAAGGAGGTAGAGTCATTGATCCCAACACCTTTGCATATCAAAGGGATGATATTTTGAGAAAGAATTTAAGATGTTAACTAGAATAGTGACATTTCAAAATCCAGCTGCTGAAATTAATGGCAGTTCTAGGAACAGAGCTTTAGTGCCCGTGGGTTTTGACCCTAAATCCCCTAGAATTTACCGATCAAGATTACTACATGAACCCAATGAATTCCAGTTAGTATGTTTTTGCACCTTCAATACACGACATCATGAGTATTTATGAATATAGTCTCAGGTTTGATTCTTTGGCCATTATGTTTATAGGGTGTAAGTGAACAGAGTGAATAGATAACAATTGTATTATATTTGGGACCCCATCTAGTTTAAGAGTTTTCGAGAATGTATACCAAGACAGATATGACTATTGCTTAGATAAGGCTACTTTGCTCGTAAGATAGAGGAATCTGATTCACCGTCTCCGAGCACCGATAGAGAAGTAGAATAAAGAGGGGAGACCAGGTCACAAGGTTATTTAAGGCCCCATGTAGGTATTAAAGGCCCCAGTGGCCGACATTTAGTTTCTCCTAGATATTTAGTCTTCTTTTTGGGTCCTTAGACTAGCTTAGTTTCTATCAGACCAATAATGGACCATGGTAAAAGCAAAGGTAAAAGCAAAGAATTCTGCATTTAACATTGAACTTGTATCTTAAGTAGTGAATAAAAGTGGCATTGGAGTTAACTGGTCATGGTAGTGTATAAATTTGTTTAGGGTTAGAAAAGTTCATCGATTATGTAGTGTTAAGGTATTCGTCTTAGATTAGATGATTGAGTTGAATAGTAAGTTGATAGTTGAAGAATCTGAAAGAATATGTTTACAAATACATGGAATGTATGTTTATGATGTAATATTGACGAAGAAGGCGCAGGACTGAGGATGAATTGCTTCGAAGAGGGGGAGGATGTTACACCTCAGAAAATCTTTTTTTTGGTGATTATTTGATGTTTTGTATTCTATAAAGGGAATTACGGGTTGTATATATTGACTGAGATGACAAGGGAAATGTCATAATGGAAAAATAAAGAGTATGTAAAGTTTTATAAGTTAGAGTCAACTTTAGCAATGACCATATCTCCAAAATATAATTTAATAGCCCTACAACCTATCAAATGAAAGATCTTCGAGTGTAGCTTGTGAACATTAAATATCTCTTCAATTGGAGTTCGGAATAAAAAGTTGTAGGCGCTTTACGTTGGCACTAATCAGCAGTGACATGGCCACCGCCAAACACTCATATTTTACATGTTTGTTATGAATCATTTTCAAATTTCAAGGCTCATGTGCCAGCTTGCTTACCTCTAAAATACACTCTCCTTACAGAAAATCCTTAGAAACCAAGAGGAAATCCCTCAAGAAAACACCATCAAAACTCAAGGTATAGTTGATGGAAGTGAAGGCAACGTTGTGGTGACGTTGTTGTTTCCCAGCTTCATTTTGGCAGTGTTGTTGCTGCTTGTTTGGGACTATTTTGAGCAATGTTATACTACATATTAGTAGGAATTGTATAAGAAGTGGTAAGTCACTTCCCTCTTTGAAATCTCGAATAAGTGTAAGGAATTTTTGAAGGAAAACTAGAAGAAAGTTGTGGATGTATGTTGACTTGCTGTAGTTGTTGTGCTGTTATGTTGCTGCGTTTTGGGAAGAAAGATTGCTGTGTTATTGGAAAGTGATTTAGAGGAAAATACTCCTATTAATCTAAGTATATTCATGCCAAGGTAAAAGTGTTTCTAATTAAGCAAACTTGCCTAAAATCTTAGCTAAAGCCAGAAATTGGAGTGTTATGGTCTGGGCTGCTTTTGTATGTTGTTGTTGAAGTTCCGCTCATTCTTGAAGGTTGGAAAGATGTGTTTTGATGAGTATATACTCTATATTTTGCATTTTTATGATAAAAGTGAGGTATCACCTCTATTTCCCCAAAGTTCTAGGAAACAAGTTAAAATAAGAAATGCTATGTTGCCTTATTTGTTTGTGTTGTGACCGCTCATTGAGGTAATGTTTTGGCTGTATAAATTTTCTTGAAACATACTTTTCACTAGGTTATAAAATCAATTAATTTAAGGTTCTAAAGTTTGGTTGTTGAAAGAAAGAAAACAACATAATAAAGCTCATTAGAAAGAAGGTATAAGGCGTCTGTCCTTTTATTCTCAAGCACGAATTCATGTCGAGTATTAACTGCATTCCCTATACTTGAGCTTCAGCAGTACATTATGTTATTCCCAGTTGTTATAATTAATTGGTATTAAATTGTGTATTTTCTAAATAGTTGGAACGCATGAATGTGCTGGAGAGGGTAAATTCGCCTTCGATTATGGTCATAGTTGTATATTGAGTCTGAAGTCCCCGGCATGGGCAGCCTGAGCTGGTCCTTTACATCACGCAGGGTGTTTGTGGTGTCAAAGTTATTTGACATTATGGTTGCTAAGGAAATTGATAAATATGGCAAGACAACGATGGGCAAAACTTAATAATTGAAATCAGTTTTAACTTAATTGGGCGAACGAAGGTAACAACACAGAATTTACTTACAACAGTTACCTACCCTCTTATGCTCATGTTTTAAGGTACCTGGGTGTCCATGAGAAGCTTCCGATCCTCTCACTTAAGGTAAGAGACTAATTAATGCATTTCTTAATTAACCAATACGTTAAACTTGGAAAAATAGAACCCGAATGGGTAAACTAGTGATATTTCTATGGTTCATCTTTTATTGGCAGGTTATGCACAATATCTTGATGTTATCTGTTGCGTTAGAGATAAAATAGTAATATATATAAGACCAGTTGTTCAAATTACGCGCTAAAGCGGCAAGGATTGCCTTTAGAAAGTCGCTATATGTTTATTAGAGCACCTAGTCCTCTTTGAGAATTGCCGAAGGCTTTATGATACCATATGTTCTTTGACAGTTGAAGATGTGCAAGGAAAGAACTATAAAAGTTGAGGCCTCTAGTAGCAAAGGAGAGATAAGAGTAAATGTTAGACCTTTTAAAGTAATATGTGAGTGTATATTCCTCTCAGTCCGTAGTTGATTTCAAGAATCTTTGAGCGATGTTAAAATATGAGCAAGAAGATGTTTAAGAGGCAAGATTGGCAATTAGGTAAGAAGGTAAGTGCGTACAAGAATTACTGGAGTAGTGAACACAAGAGAATTAGGGTAGGGAAATACAACCTAGTTGGAAAAGAATTTAAGATGAATTACAAAAAGTAGAGCTAAAGGTTGTTAAATTTTGGATGATAAGTGTTAATATTGTTAATGATAGCAAATGGCTAGCAAGATTTTACTCTTGTTTCAAAGATGTTATAAAAGAGCTATAAATAAAGTTGTTTATGTTCAGTTGTATTAAGCTAATGAAAGGCCAGTAAAGTGTTTAACTTCTTAAGAAATGATTAGAATAGAATATTTTGAGATAGTACTCCAAGTTAAATATAGAAGTTTTTCATTTAGACTTTTAAACAATTATCTTCAATTATTCGTTCTAATAGTTGGATTAACTTTTTCAAATTTAAAGGATTTTATTTTTCAAGTTTCTAAACTATTTATAATGCTACTGCTTTCTAAGATCCTCATATATTGCAAAGTTTCACACGAGTCTTTACTATATGACAAAGCACAACAATAAGCCCTATTTACCCGGCGCACTCTCAGATGGGGCCAGTTTCAGCATTTTATGTTAAAGAGCTCCAAGTTATGTTTTCCTGCTCATATGTTACTCGAGATGTGATATGATGCGCGAATGAGGTATGCCACAATTTTGGAAATGAAAAGTATGAAAGTCAAACGAGTGTAAGCACGAAATGAATGCCAAGATTGTTAATAGAAATGTTAAGTTAAGATATTCCTCTCTACTCCTGTAAGTTAGTATTGCTAGAAGATGTTTAAAATCATGAACATGTGTCTACATTGTCTTTATGATATTCCAGTTCTAGGAACTTCCTAGAATTCATCCATAGCATATGTATGTATTTAAATGTTAAATGAAAGATCTATATGTGTATGGCATAATTGTAGTATTCGGGTCGTGGTAAGATCCTACACATTTTATAGTTAATGAGTCGGCATATTTCATGGCTGTCATTATCCAGATAATTTGTATGAGCCCTATCAGCTCACTTAGATTATGGGATTTAGATTTATTTTAATTTACCCTGGTCTTGTACACCGGTCGGGAGATATCTTTATTTTACTCCCAGTGTGGTACACCTGGCTGAATATATTTTTACTTTACCCTAGACGTACACCGTGGAGATATTTTTATTTCACCCTGGTGTGGTAAGCACTGGCCAGCATATTTTATTTTACCCCGGTATGATACAAACGACCGGAGATATTTTTGTTTTACCCGTGGTACACCTACTGGATGAATTTTATATATGGATTTCTGGTTGGCTGGTTGTTGGCATCATGCTTTAGTTTTTTTCCCCGTTTCACCCCCATTTTCTTCTCATTATAGGGTTACTATCAGGTTTCAGTTTGTAGATTCCAAGGTTACTTATTCCTATTCTTGGTTCCAACTTTAGTTCAATTTTGTTATAGTATGTTGTTATCCATTATATGTTGCAGATTTCTGTGTTATAAGTATCCTTTATATGTTTATGTGCCGAGTCAATTGTTATAGGGATTGTTATCTCATGTTTATAGTTTCGGTCTATATACCTGCACATTTCCCATTCGCACGTACGTGCCTTCGCTTGGGGACCTCGCATTCATGCCACTGTGCAGGTAGCAATGTGAGATCAACGGATGATTGGTATGCTCCTTTCTTCCTAGAGATAGGGCTTAGTTATTTGTGCTTGAGTTTTGAGATGCCGTTATGGGTAGATCGGAGCCCCGTTCCACCACGCTTCAGTTTATTCTTTAAAGGCTTTGTGGACTTAGTGGGTACAACGTTATTCAGTTTGTGGCCTTGTCGGCTTATTGTTTCCTTGTTTAGCATACTCATATAGACTTGGTTGCATTTCAGTTGTTTACCATGTATTGCTGAGACCTTATGGGTCCAATTTATATTCCAGTTGATTATGATGTGACTTGATTGCGTAAGTGTTACAGTTACAAATGTCATATTGCCAGCTTCTCGATCAACCCTGAATGGAGTGCCAGTTGCGCCCTACCCAATTTTGGGGCATGACAAAAGGACCCAAATTAGCCCCAAGGTGTGATTATTTGAGAGTGTGAAAAGAAGGACCCGGGGGCAATGGTCGCACGGTGCCGTGTCCCAAACTTTAAAAGATTGTGCAATTAAAGTTGGGGCTATAGTGGGTGCTAGGCACTAGGTCCCTAACTTCAGAAGATGCTCTCCATTCAACACCTTGGCGAGATGAGAGGCGGAGCCCTACATTCAAAACTTAGAGGCATTTCTCAAAAATTCCGGTGTTATGGGGAGCGGGGACTCGGGATCCGTAAAGGTTCTTGATCCATGAAATTTGGCTAACACCTGGGATATGAGTGGCGTTGGATGCTCGGATGATCCAGAAGTGTTGAAATTTGGCTATTCCTTGGTGTTATGGATGGGTGCCGAGATTTAATCTTCAGAGGAAACTTGAGCTCAACTTGGGACTATGGAGGGGGCTGAGCACCGTGACTCCATTCCTGACGAAATTTGCTAATTTTAACGCAAGACTTGAGGGAAGAAATATCATTTCAAGGCTCAACAACAAATATATCCTTTAGGTCGTTTGTTAGCAATCTTTGGATTACTTTACATTACGTATCTCATTTGTGGAGGTTTGTAATGCATCTGTATGAGAGACAAGTTTCTACTTAGGTTTTTTTTCTTTATTGTTTTACTCTAAATGATGATGATTAACTCTATGTTTTTCCACTTGTCTATGACTAGCTAAACTAATACTATAGGTTTTTTTCCATGGTGGATGGTTGAAGTTTAAATGTTTAAGCTAGTTTTGATTTTTCTTATGTTTATATTTACTTGTTATAATTGCTTATTTACGAGACTCGATCACCTTCTAAGTAATTCTCGTTGGCTTTCTATGAACTTGGGAAAGGAATCGAAATGGTTAAAGGTAAATATAAACAGAATTCAAAGACCCTTAAATCCATTGGTGAGAGCAGACTAGAAGTTGTTGCTGAGGATAGGAAATGTACCTTTCTTTCAACCCTGTTTAGTTGAAATATAGGTGGGTATAACCATGTCATTTCATGTTTATCCTACCACCATAGGACAGGTACTAGGTTCATGAAATAGTTCTTGGATGCTTGGGAGAGTGGCAAGGAATGGGATAGTAACTTGCAACTAGAAATCTTGGAAAGAATCAAGTTATAGCGTAATCACATCTTGAAAACTCAACTTGAAGCAAAAGTGCCATTTCTATAGATTTTTATCATCATCTAAAGTAAAACCAAGTTTTAAACAGTCTTTATTTAATTTTATATTTAAAGTTTTTAGTAGTTTAATGTCTAAACCATTCCCCATTTCAGTTGTAGAATAATGAAATAAAGAAGTAAGCTTAAATGATTGCTAACAAGTCTCTGAAGGATCAATAATTGGGACTTCACCGTTCTATATTACTTGACAATTACATGTGCTTGCATGTTCTTAGGTGACATTTGTCAATCCCACTCATCTACACTCCAAATCCTCACTTTTGTTTCCTCACCCAAATCCCACTCTCTTTTCTTCTCAAGCTCAAGCAAGATTAGTATGTAAAACTAGTGTTTACAATTACTAATTCTCAATTAAAATTCATAGGAAACAATAGATCCATGCTTATAGATTAAAGAGCAATTTATCAATACCCAATCATGTTTAAGTACTCATTAAGCACACACGCCTAGCTAACAATTTAACTACTTATTAATAGAGATAGAGAGAATATACCAATGGGTAAATCATCAACAATCATCATCATAATATTGATAACTAATTTAAGCTTTCAAAATCTCGCAACAATGGTGTACTTAGCTCAAACATTGAAAAAGAAGCGTAATAATGTACTCTAATCTTCTCTCACTACTTCTCTCATAGTGCCTCTCCCTTGGGCATGTATAATTTTGGGTAAAATCTGCACGTTCTCCTTACAATAGCTTTCCAAGTTTTCCTTAGAAGCTTCTCAGGTACTTGTGCCGTAGATGGACATTTTTCCTTGTAAGTACATTGGTCACTTGCGCGGCACCTCGCATTTGCAGCTGCCCATCTGCGAACGCAGGTTGCTAGCATGTCATGGGAGTGTTGCTTGAAGTCCTCTTGCGGTTGCACCTACATTTCATACAGGTCCTTTCTTCTCCATACATAGTAAATGATCAAGGTGGCACTTGCAATTTGTAGGTGCTAATGTAAAGTACACATGTTCTACTACCAGAGTGTTTTTTAATACCTCGAAAATGCCTGGGCAGATTAGACCTGGGATCAAACTGCTAGCTGAAAACTGGCGTGCACACAATAGATGACCCAACGGATAATTGGTCCAACCAATGACTGCTAACAAATCGTGGTATGTGAGTCCAGGTAATGGATACAATGGATGATGTAATGTCTCATTGTTTGTAACGTGGGATAGAGCCGACCCTTGGTATTTTTGAGGATGTAACGGGTCATCCAACAACTCAGAGTTATAACGACCCAAGGGTCGCGCCAGCTCCATTTAGCTGCTAGAAATTCCAAGCAAGGTGTAATGGATCGAGACCACACGACTCGTTGGAAGCAAACACGAGCTCAGTGCGAGGCCAGATAAGGATGTCTAGGTTGAAGAGGCTGGTAATATCGACTCAACATCCAGCTTGATCACCGGACGAGTCAACCTGTCAAGTCGTGGTAAGAATCAAGGTTCAGTGGCCCGGTCAGTAGAGCATGACGGGCCATGCCCATGAGTCGGGAAACTTCCAAAGACTCGTTGGTATGCCCGTTGGATCGATTTGTGCAGTTTTTTAGGGAATATTCATTAAGGGTATTTTCGACCTTTTCATGCTCTAAGGCCCTAAATTACGTCGTTTTATGTATTTTTCTGGGTATAACAATAGGTTAAGTCCCTTTTTCTCAAGCCATTCCCATGCATGCAAATTACACTCCTAGAGAGACTGCCATAGAATCAAGCTCTCCCTATCAATTCCTCCATTGGGCATTCAAGAATCTAGAATCAACTCTACCCAGGTATGTAGGATTATGAATGGATGTTTATCACACCCAATCCCATTCTCTATTAATTCATGAAAATCTATCAAACTCTAAGGGGTTTTTAATTCAAATCTTATGGAATTTAATTGATTTACTAATGGTTTGTTTTAAATTGTGATTTAAATTATAATTTTAATATTTAATTGAATTTAATATTTAAGTTCAATTGTTAAATTAACCTTCATAACTTGATTTTAATTTGTACTAAATTAGTTTCACTTGTGAAGATTCTATGATGAATTGATTTTATGATCTTCAATTCAATTATTGATCTTACAAGCCTCCAATATGATTTATGATTGTAAATATGGATTTATCATATTTCCTATCATTATTTGATGATTTACAAGTTATATGTATGATCTACAAGTATGCATGAAACCTATGATTTATGAATTATGTTTTCCGCGACCCACTCAGCCTTAAGTGTCATGGCCAGTTCACGTACAAATATAAAATTATGGATTATCATGATTTAATTAGCCCATTAATTCATGCATGATATACTATGAGCACTATAAATGTTTGGGGAGTAGTATCGATTAATCGAGTAGGTTCGTGGCCTAGGTTCTACCTCGCATCTCATAAACTACGGTCACCATTGTATGTTGGGACCTCCTATGTGACCTGCCCCCGCCCAAATTTCCCTTCATGGTGATATCTATAATACCCAAGAAGTGCTTAGGAGTAGACCCAGGAAGTTGAAAATGCAATACTGCTGAACGTTGGGGAAAATGTTGTAGGATCTAATAAGTACCACGACCATGTGGCAAACTACCGGGCCATTACAGGTCGTGGGTTCGTGCTGTTAGGCACAGAGAAAAACAACGGTTGACTCGGGACGCATCCATGGTAAGGAACCACGAGCCTCGTTTGTTGTCGTGGTAGGAAGTGGACTTGTGTACGAAGGCACGACGGTCATGTAATCGCACTAGGCTTGCAATGACTTGTTGTGGAAACCGTGGTGCGGAGTCTAGACCTTAAGTGAGGATGGTGATAGTAACCACGACCGATTGAAGTGTAAAATGAGCCGTGGTGGGGCCTGCTCTGATAGAAGCTCTTAAGGTTTGGGGGAGCAATCAACGACCGAAGGAACGACCCATTGATCATAGTAAGACCCGGTCCTGCTCATCCGTTGGTTAAGTTTTGAAGAGAAGGCATTCAGCAATTCATTCAACGAGAAGACAGAACGGTCCATGGGTTGTTTCCACGACCCATTGGTACCACTCGTTGGTTCCATCCGACTAGTTTTTAGGTAGGTTCATTGTTGGCTTTGACTTTCTCACGATATAAGGCCCTCGACCACGCCGGCTTTTGCTTCGGGAAAAATCGGGTTTTGAGAGGATGACCTATTCTAAACTCCCATTCATGCATGCAAAAACTTTGAGAGGTGATTCAAGGGGAGATTTGCTTTTCACCTCACCCCTTTAATTTCATTCTTGAGCTTTTAAGGAGGGTTAGGGGTTGATAATACGAGGTATGGGTCTTCAATGGTGGATTCTTCCACACCTATGCTCCTTCTATATTAATTACTCAAAATTTATTTGGAAACTCATGGGGTTTTGTATTTGATTTGTATAAAATTAAATGATTTAATTATGGGTCTTGTGATTTTGAAATCATACCGAGGAGTGTAATTACAAATTTCAAGTTTAAATTATAATATATTAAAATAATAATATTATTGATTTTGAATTTCAAACAATTGAGCTTGATTACTTGCCCTATGATGAATCGAATGGGATCCATTGATCCATTGGTGTTTTAATAAGCCCAACATGAATTATGAATTTATTATGAACTTATTATGTCATCTATTACTAACTTATGAATCCCCAAGCCATATGCATAATCTACAAGTATGAATTAATTTTATCACTATGAAATATGTTTTTGGCCGACCCACGGCTCAAGTCATGGCTAGTTCGTGTATGTTCAAGCATGTTTATGATTATCATGATTTAACTAGCCCATAAACTCATGTATGTATTATTATGAGCACTATATATGTTTTGGGAATAGTATTGAGCATCGCAGGTTCGAGGCCCATGTTAAATTTAGATCCAATGAACGCCAGCGCTCCATCGTAGGTACGCTGGGACCCTTTCATGTTGGGCCTCGCCCATTTCATGTGTGATCACGCCCTTCATGGTTCCTACCCTTGGCAAGGTACGAACACCTCCGCCTAGGGTTACAAGTCGGGCTTCATGTGTGCTCATGGTGTATGGAAAGAATCTCCCCACTGCTCCTCATGATTTATATATGTTTATGATTATGAATGTTGGTATGTTAAGTAAGACTCTTCTAATATGATTATAATTATGTTTACGTTACGAATGTTCCGAAACTTTGAGCCTTATGTTATATTACGATAAATATGTTATGAGCATGATTTCCTTCTCTTATGATCACTTATGAGTTTTATACATGTTTTAAAATGTTCGCTTTACTTACCTTGCAAACTCGCACATTCCACATACCGACCGCATACTTTCTATGTTGTATCATCTCATGATACAGTCCTGGGCTTCCGCCGCATCCTCACCGTAGATAGATTCAAACTTGCAGTCTGCGTATTTTGTGAGTCCTCATGTTCTGAGGGCTACATGTTCACACTATATGTTATTCCTTCAGTTTTCGGATGTTGGATTAGTTGGGGAGTTGTCCATCAATCCTTTCATGTTTAGAGGCTTATCGATTAAAAGTCGCGCCCGCCGTATTGTATCAGTATTGTACTGTTTCCTCATGTTATCTTATGATTACTTTATCTATGCTAAGTCTTCCACTCATGTGATTGAATTAGATGTATGCTCATGCCATGGGTCGGCTTGGGACTTCTGAGCTCCGACCTGGGTGTCTACGATCCGTGTGTACGTTTGGGTCATGACATTGTCACAAATTCATGGTCCCAATTTTCAAGGTACGGACACCCTCCCAACTAGGGTTACAAGTCGGGCTTCATGTGTGCTCATATGGAGTATGTCGGTTAAGAGAATCTCCCACTGCTCCTCATGATTCATGCATGTTTATGATTGTGCATGTTGGCCTAAGTTATGTTCAATATACTTTACGCTCATGCTTAAGGACATGAATGTATTATGAAGGCTTCAGAAAACCTTGAGCCTTATGTTATGTTATGTTACGATATTTATGATATGAGCATGATGTCCTACTCTTATGATATTTTATGAGTTTTATATTTTGAGTGTCCGTTTTACTTACCTTACATACTGTGATATTCCACGCATCGACCGCATACTTTCTATGTTGTATTATTTCATATTACAGGGCCCTGACTCTCAGGCTCATCCTTATCTTTAGACTATTCAAGAGTCTACCTTCATCTTTAAGAATCTCATGTTCCGAGGGTCGTTTGACTAGAGCTTATGTTATTTTATGTTTTAGAACTTGGTCGGGTTAGTTGGGGGTGTTGTCCCATCAACCCATCTTATGCAGTAGAGGCTTTCAAACAATATGTAGTACTTAGCTTGGTGTGTATGTCTAAAGATTTCCTTATGTTATGATATGCTATGCCATGTTTACATTTCGCTATGTCTTAAGTTCGGGTATTCCACTAAAGTGAATGAATTTAGATATATGCTTATTCCATGGGTCAACTTGGGGCCTCTCGGGGTTCCTTGTCCCATATTACAATCTGGGTCTATGTTCGGGTCGTGACAAACTTAGTATCAGATAAATAGGTTTTGAAGTGTCCTAGGATTTCGAAAGTCTTTGTTAAGTAGAGCCTTTTCTTATGGTGTGAAGGCCACACTTATGACGAAGTGGTTACGAGACGTTTAGGAAATGTTCCCTTCTTAATGATCTATGTCGTATGATGAAAAGTCTTTCTATCCTTCTAATTCATGCTATTCGCGATTGCAAAATCATGGCTCCCATAAGAATGAATGGAAGAAGGAACAGAAATGGTGAGGGCCACGAAGATGGCAACGATCATGGCATCGCAAGCCCCCAATTGCTCAGGAGCCCTGCCACCAGGCCAGTTTCCCAGGTGGAGTTTGAGCAGCAATTCAGATGTTGGCGCAGCCCTTGACTGCTTCAGTCAACCAGCGTGCTCTTGCACATATCCACAAATGGAAATGCGTAGTGGCCCTGATGAGATTTAAGGACGAATCCTGAGTTCCTTGGATCAAAGGTGGAAGAGGATTCACATGAGTTTATCGAGGAGATCTGCAATATCACCTAGGTTATGGGGTGAGCAATGGAGATTGTGGTTGATTTGTCCTCCTATCGCCCAAAGGGGATGGCTCACATATGGTCAAGCAATGGCGGTGATGCTGTGGCAGCTGGTGCAGCCCTATAGGTTGGGAAGAGTTCCACGCGACATTCTTGGATTGGTTTTCCCTCGAGAGATGAGGGAGATTAAGGCGGCTGAGTTTATTAATTGAAGTAGGGTGACATGTCCGTTGAGGAGTACGCATTGGAGTTCACCCGTCTATCCAAGTACGTGCTGTGAGCTTCAGGTGGACCAAAGGGCTCGGGTGAGCTGTCGGTAAGCATTGGGTGGCGGACTATCTGGACAAAGACTGTAGGATCTCCATGTTGCATCGGGATATAGACTTTCCCCGCATTGTGCTGCATGCCCGGGTGATGGAGTTGGTGTGCACGTGCGTGAGAGAGGCCGAGAGGCTGTGGACCGACAACTATGGGGCATCCTAGGCCAGATCAGGGGGTGGGTCACGTCAGCAGTGTCAGATAGGTCTATTTCTCCAGCACCATCATCGGCCAATACATTGTCTAGATTCAGAGAGGATCGGAGGAGCAAGGCCCCGACTCAGAGGCCAAGGTATCATGCAAATGGATAACACTTTTCCATCTTGTTCGATATGCGGCAAGAACCACTTAGGGAGGTGCCTAGTTGGTTCGAATACTTGTTTCGAGTGTGGAAAACCCAGACACAGACTCAGGACGTCTTCACCATATCACTAGGTGGTGGATCCCATATGCCAAGAGTCGGTCAATTCACTTCGGAAGAAGACGTCCTCCCGGGTGCCTCAACTAGTCTGCCGACGGTCAGCGCCAAAATAGGTTTTATAATTTAGCACTCCGTTAGGAGTAGGAGATCTCCCCGATATGATCATTGGTATGTTGCATGTTTTTCATATTAATGTTTATGCTTTGCTAGATCCGAGGGCTACCTTGTCTTTTGTGATAACTTAAATTGCTAGTAGCTTTGGAGTTAGTTTCGAGACTCTATTAGAACCATTTTTAGTTTCCTACTTTCATGTTGGTGATTCAGTTGTAGCTAGGCGGGTGTATAGAGGATTCCCGGTCACTATATTGCATAAAGTCACCTCCAAGACCTTGTAGAGTTAGCCATGACTGACTTCCACATTATTCTTGGCATGGATTGGTTGTATGTGTGTTATGCTTCTATTAATTGTGGAACTCGTGTAGTGGAATTCCATTTTCCAGGTGAGTCAGTCTTGGAGTGGAAGGGTAGTTCGGTTGTATTAGCGGTGTTGATTTATTTCATATCTTAAGGCCATTTAAGATGATTTCTAAGGGTTTCATGTATCATTTAGCTAGGTTATGATGTTGAGTCCGAGATCCCGATTATCCAGTTAGTTCCTGTGGTGTGTGAGTACCCAAAAGTATTTTTGGATGATTTACCAGGTGTTCCTCCACAGAGGAAAATCGATTTTAGTATTGATCTTCTACCCGACACGCAGAGTATCTCTATTCCACCTTACAAGATGGCTCCAGCCAAGCTAAAGGAGTTGAAGGATCAGCTGAAGGATTTGATAAGGGTTTCATCAGACTGAGCAAGTCTCCCTGGGTGCACCGGTTCTATTTGTTCGAAAGAAGATACTCGCTGGATGTGCATTGATTTATCGTGACTAACAAATTCACCGGGCAAGAACAAAAATTTCTACCTGTGATTGATGATTTGTTTGACTAGCTTATGGGGTGCAAGGTATTTCTAAAAGATAGATCTCAGGTTCGGGTATCACCAGCTCAAGGTTCGGGAGGCAAGATATCCCGAAGATAGCCTTCGTGGTGCTGTATGGTCATTATGAGTTTTTAGCGTGTCTTGGACTAACAAATGCCCCGGGGCAGCTTTTATGGACCTGATGAATAGGGTGTTCAAGCCATACATGGACATGTTCGTGATCGTGTTCATCAATGACATCCTTATATACTCTTGGAGCAAAAAGGAGCATGCCTCTCATTTCAGGGTGGTTCTATAGAATCTCAAGGATCGCTAATTGTATGCAAAGTTCAACAAGTACAGTTTTGGTTGAACTCAGTAGCATTTTGGGTCATGTGGCAATGCTTAAGGCATAGCAGATTCTCAAAATTAGAGGGTGAAGAATTGCCTAGACCAGTGAATCCTTAAGATATTCAGAGCTTTTTGGGGCTAGTCATACTACGAGATTTGTTGAAGGTTTATCATCAATCGCAACACCTTTGACCAAGTTTACTTAGAAGAAGGTGAAGTTTCAATGGTCGGAGGCTTGTGAGAAGAGCTTCCAAGAGTTGAAGACTCACTTACCACGCACCTGTTGAGCCTACCCGAGGGTACAGACGGCTTTGTGGTGTATTGTAATGCTTCAAGAATCGCACTGGTGTGTATTGATGCAGCGAGTAAGGGTGATAGCTTATGCCACTAGATAGTTAAAGATCCATGAGAAAATTACTCGACCCATGATCTAGAATTGCCACGGTGGTATTCGCATTGAAGATATGGCTATTATTACTTGTATGGGGTCCATGTGGATGTGTTTACGGACCACAAGAGATTAAAATATGTGTTCACACAAAAGGACCTCAATCTACAGCAAAGGAGGTGGTTAGAGCTACTCAAAGACTATGATAAGAGTGTTTTTACCATCCAGGTAAGGCTAATGTGGTAGCGGACACACTTGGTAGACTTTCATGGTGGTGTGTCCCACGTGGATGAAGGGAAAAAGGAGTTGGTGAAAGACGGCATCGTCTCACAATGTTGTGAGTTAGGTTGGTTGACTCTATCGATGGTGGTTTTGTTGTGTAAAGCTGATCTGAATCATCATTAGTGATATGAAATCTAGACAAGATGAGGACCTAGTTTGGTAAAGTTAGCGAAAGTCGCTCGAGTTAGAAGGTGGAGGTTTTCCCAAGGGGGATATGGTGTGCTTCTGCACAGGTGGTCGCCTATGTGTTCCAGATGTTGATGATTTGAGGAGCCGGATATTTCATGAGGCCCATGGATCCAGGTATTCCTTCCATCCGGGTGCTACTAAGATGTATCGTGATTTACGAGAAATCTATTGGTGAGATGGCATGAAGAAGGACATTGCAGAATTCGTAGCCAAGTGCTAGAACCGGCCAACAAGTAAAGGTTGAGCATCAAAGGAGGAGTACTTCAGATATCAGCATCTTTACTAAAAAGTGGGAAGAGATTAATATGGACTTCATCATAGGATTACTCGTGCTCGCGATAATATGATTCCATCTCGATGGTGGTGACAGTTGACCAAGGATGCACATTTTCTCGTGAAAACCACGACTTATGAGGATTATGCTATGTTATATATTCGGGAGTTGTTTCGATTGCATGGAGTGTCGTTCTCCATCATTTTGCATCGAGGTACTCAATTTACCTCTCGCCTTTAGCGGTCTTTCCAGTAAAGGGCTTGGGACCGAGGTTAAGCTCGAAGATAACATTTCATCTGGGCAGCATCGATGGTCAAATTGAAATTGACAATCCAAACTCGAGACATGTTGAGAGCATGTGTGATGGACTTCAAAGGTCATTGTGATGATCACTTGCCACCGATTGGAGTTCGTTCACAATAAAATCTATCACTCAAAGATTCATGGAACCGTTCGAGGCTCTTATGGGAAGAGATGATCACCAATCTGATGGTTTGAGGTCGCGAGGCACCCATGATAGGGACATATTCGGTTCATGAGGCCATGGTGAAGGTTCAGTTGATAAGGGACAGGCTGAAAGTGCTCGTGAGTCGTCAAAAGTCATAAGGGCCGATGCGAGGAGGAGATAGTTGGAGTTTGAGGTTGATCAATGGGTATTTCTCAAATTATCTCCCATGAAGGGATTAATGAGATTTGGAAAGATAGGGAAACTCAAACCCCGCTATGTTGGTCCCTACCGGGTTGTGAAGAGAGTTGGTAAGGTTGCGTATGAGTTGAGTTGCCTGCAGTTGTCTTCTATGCATCCGTGTTTCATGTATTGCTTTTGAAGAAATGTTTGGGAGATCCACCCCTCTTGTAGTCCCTAGAGACAAGTTGTTGGTGTAAAAGATAGCCTTAGCTATGAGGAGTGTTCCAAAGTGGAAATAGTAGATCTCCAAGTTCAAAAGCTAAGGAACAAGGAAGTAGCTTCAGTGAAAGTATTATGGAGAAATCAAAGATGTCGAAGGAGCTACGTGGGAAGCTGAAGGATATGATGGCTAACACCACACTTATTCTCTACCGACTTAGTTCCGACTCTGAGGATTGCACAGTTCTATAACTCTATTTAGTTTTCATGTTCAAATCATGTGTTCAAGTTTCTTTATGTATATGGCTGTGTGTGAAAGATGAAATCAGATTAGCTATGTGGATATGAATCATAGTCATTCCATTAGTTCTCGCTTAAATGATCGCATTTGGGTGTAAGGATTGTATGTCTTTGTTTTCTTCCTTGTTTCAACATTCGAGGATGAATGTTTCCAAGGGGGAGATATTGTAATGCCCCAGAAATGCCTAAGATTAGACCCGATCAAAATGGTAAGTTGGTTGAAAATTGGAGAAAAGTGCACAGATCTTTGACGACCCAATGGATCGTTGGTCCAACCAACGACCCGGCTGGATCCAAATAAAAGGGAGTCCTTTCACGCCCAACACCGAGGTAGGGCGCAATTGGCACTCGATTCATGATTAATCGAGAAACTGATATATGACATCTATAACTGTAATACTTAGGCCATCAAGGCCACCTTCACAATCAACTAGAGTTAAAACTTGACCCATAAGGCCCAAACAATACAGGGAAACAACCAAAATGCAACCAAGGCAATGAGTATTCTAAACCAAACAACAATAAGTCGACGAGGCCACAAACTGAATAACACTGTACACACTAAGTCCACAAAGGTTCTAAAGAGTAAACTGACGAATGGTTGGAACAAGGCCCGACTACATAGCCGCATCTCAAAACTCAAGAATAAATAACTAAGCCAAAACTCCGTGAAGAAATGAGCATACCAACACATTCATTGATCTCATGAACTGCTACTGCAATTGGCAATCCCAACCTCTACCTGCATCTACGACATAAACGTAGGTCCCTGCTGAAGGGACGTCAATACGAATGAAATGTACTCGCATGTGGCAATAAAACTGTAATCATGAGATAACAATCCCGTAATAATTAACTCAAACATTACAACATATAAAGGATAGATATAACCTGTACGCAACTGTGAATTGATAACAACTCATATAAAGATATGAATCCCAGATAACTGAACCAGAATAAGGAATAGAAACAACCCGGAATCCTCGTAACCAACCCTTATAATAACCTAGTGAGGTAAAAATGCAATTAAGAAATGCACAAGAAAGAAACTATAATTGTAATGCCAAATACCAAGCAACCATACATCCATATATAAATCTGTCCAGCCTTATAATACATACCGGTAAAATAAAATATCTCTAGTCGGTGTACTACCGGGTAAAATAAAAATATCTCCAGCCAGTGTACCACACCGGATAAAATAAAAATATTTTTAAATATTTCAATTTTTTAATTTTATAAATTTCAATTCAGTTTTTTTTAATTATGATAAAATAAAATAAATCGCAACGGACCATAATGGAGCTAATGGGCCCATACAGAATATCTGTATACCGACAAACCATGAAATATGCCAACTCAAGAACTATAACATGTGTAGGATCTTACCATGACCCCAAATACTACAATTGGTGCCATACACATATAGTCTTTCATTTTAGCATTTAAATAAGCATACATATATTAGAATTAATCTTGTAGTTCCTAGGACAGAAATATCATAAAGACTGTGTAGACACAAAGTTCATGATTTTAAACATCTCCTAGCAATACTAACACGAGGAGCAGAGAGGAATAACTTAACATAACACTTTCCTTTAACAATGTTAACATTCATTTCGTGGTTATACTCATTTGAATTTCATACTTTTATATCAAGAATTGTGAGCATACCTCATTCGCTTTGCAAGATCATATCGCATCTCAACGTTACTTATGAACAGGAAGACATAACTTTGCGTATCTCATACTTCAAGCTCTTTAACATAAAAATGCCAGGCAACCGCCTAGTGGGCCGCCTTTTTAAGATAAATAAAGACTTATTGTTGTGCTTTAGACAATATAGAAAGCTCGTGTGAAACTTTGCAATATATGAGGAGCTTAGAAAAGCTTAGCAACATTATAAATAGTTTAGAAACTTCCAAGAAAATAAAATTCTTTAAATCTTGAAAATTAATCCAAGTCTTAGGAACAAATAATCAAAGATAATTTGCTTAAAAGTACGATGAAGAACTTCTCTTTAACTTGAGTTACTATCTCAAAATATTCGATTCTAATCATTTCATAAGAAGTTAACCATTTATTGGCCTTTCATCAACTTAACACAAATCAAATATAAACAACTTTATTTTATGACTCTTTCGCTAAACGTCTTTAGAATAGGGTAAATCTTTCTAGCCATTTGTGTAACTCATTCACAATTTTAACCCTTATCATCTAAGTTAACAACCTTTAGCCCTACTTTTCGTATTAATCTTAACTTCTCCTTCAAACGGGATTTATCATTCCCTACTTAATTATTTACCCTCGTGTCACTATTCCATCAATTCTAATACACACTTATCTTTTTACCTAATCGCCAACCTTATCTCATAAACCTCATCTTTCATATTTTAACATTGTTCAAAGGTTTTCCAAATCAACTACATGCAGAGAGCATATAACTCACATATTACCTTAAAAGGTCTAACATTTACTCATCTTTCCTTTGCTACCAGCACCTCGATTTTTACACTTGGGTTAAACTCCTTACACATATACAACGTTCAAAGAACGTGCAACTTGTCTACTTAAATCCTTAAACAATTCTCAGGAGGTCTAGATAACTCATGAGATCTAACAAACATATACCCACTTTCTAATGGCAATCCATGCCACCTTAGCGTAACTTGAATGTAAGCATAGGCGTATACATATATTATGGTTTTTTATAACCTTCTAACATCAAGATACCGTGCATAACCTTCCCATAAAGATGGTTCTCAGAGGAAATATTAATAGGTTACATTACTTGTTCTATTTTCAGTTACCATATCGGATGATGAAAAAACGCGTTAATTAGTCGCTTAGCTTAAGGGAGAGGGATCGGGGGACCCTATCATGGAACTAGGCACCTTAAAAAATACATATAAGAGGGTTGGTAGCTATTGTAAGGCAATCGCATTTCTTCACTCTCGTTAGCCCTTATTGACTACAAACTAATTTCAAATGTTAGGTTTGTCCGCGCATCGTCGTCTTACCATGTTTACCAATTTCCTTAGCAACACTAATGTGAACACCTTGACACCACAAATAAATAACATAATGTAAAGGACCAGCCCACAATGCCCACGCCTGAGGGACTCCACTCAATTTACAACTATGAGCATAATCGAAGGCAATTGCCTTCTACTCTTTACACTCATGTGTTCCAATTATTTAGAAAATACATGATGTAATGTTAAGAATTAAAAGAACAGGGAATAACCATAATATTCTACTACATACCCAAGCATGTGGAATGCCCGATTCATCCGACACGAGTTCGTGCTTGATATCAAGAGACAAAGAAGGCCTAAATACCTTGTTCCGACGAGCTTCCTTAATCATTTCCCTTCCTCCGACAAACTATGCTTTAGTATTCCTTCACTCCCCTTTGAAGTTATACTCGTGTAACAAGTCTGGTTTGAGCCAATTTCTAGACAAAATGCCATCCTAACAGAAGTTCATAACAACAATACAGTTATATTCTATTACTTTTGTTTTAGAACTTTGTTTGCCAACCTTTAAGGGAAAATGAAAGGGTGAACTTACCTATCTTCTTCTGTGATTACTCCACATAAAAAAAGAGTATAATACCAAAACAAACACAGCTGTATCAACCTCTAAAATGGGCAGAAACTTCACCTTAAACACACCAAAAATTATCCACAAAACCAACTCATGTGGTCTCAGCTTAAGCACAGTTCCAAAGCTTTAATAGCTTGGAAATGATTAACCTTTTCTTATATTTAACTCCTACTAAGATGGAGTATCTAGGAATCTTAACATGATTGCAAACAAAGCAGCTTCACTGCCCAAAGAATGGAAGAAACTTACCTAAACACACATGAAAAACAACTAGCCTAGCTTCCAATTTTCAAGCTTTTAGATGATTTTGTAAGTTTAAAGGATAGTATATAGGGATTAAATGATGACGGTACCATAACGATATGAATTATGACGATAAATCATGAGAATGATACTGCAGACTATTGGGATTATGTTAGTAGAATGTAGCCCTAGTCCTTTTTAAATGAATGTCATATGATGAAACTAGTAATGCCGATGTTTCGATTAGCCGTTGTAGCATAGACCAGATGTATAATATCAGATCAGTCAGTTAGTGACTCTCTATAGCCTAGAATGTTTTCCTTAGTCAGGCAGGGACCTCCCTAGTCGAGAGTGTTTATCTTAGTCACCCAAGGACTTCATTATCCGAGAATATTTCCCTTAGTCAATCAAAGACTTTTTCCATACCCGAGAATGTTTTCCTTTAGATCAGTCGGGAATCTCCCATAGCTGGGAATGCCTCAGTTCAGTTGGGACTCTAGTAGAGAATGACTCCCATAGTTTATAAGATTAGTATGGGATTAGTTCCGTATAGTTCAAAATTCAATTTTAAAATAGATGTAAATATAATACAAATGCGCACTCAGTTATTGAAGTGATATTTAGTACAATGTAAGACACTAGCTTAAGCTTTAGCTCTCATTATATGTTTAGTACATGACCCTTACATATGAGTGTGATGATTCTTCAGAATATGAGTTCCAAATGGAAGTTTCATGTTGATATGTGTATGTGACATGTGAAAGGCTTGTTGCATTCTAAATCAGTTATATGTCGATGTACTCAGTTTATTTCCATCTTGTATACTTGTATGTTTGTTTGTGTACGTTTTCACGCATGCTCAGTACATTTCAAGTACTGACCGCATACTTTATGAGCTATACTCATTTCGTGATATAGATTCAAGTATCCAGACTCAGCCTACTGCAGATCAGCCCTTCCCCTTCCATCTCGATTGTGGTGAGTCCTCATCTCTTGAGGACGAGGTCTATGTTCTCATTCAGATAAATTTCAGTTTTCGGCTTAGGAGTTAGCTGGGGACTTGTCCCAAGAATCATCGCTTAGTAGAGGCTTTCGTACATGTAATCGATTAAGTCTATGTATTATGCCTTTTCTAGACCATGTCCTTCAGTTTTAAATTTGGCTCTAAAGTTAGCTTCCGTCAGTTATGTTTCTGCTAGCCATTTATATTATTAAGTGTTATGCTGTGATTATGCCATGGATCGACGTGGAGCCTTTCAAAGTCCTTACCTGTAGCCACTTACTAGGGTGTAAACTCCTGGTCGTGACACTTTCTACGTTTCGCATTTGGCGATAGTCCATATTACAGGAGACTCTACCGAATTTTTTTCAGCTACTCCTATAAGCTTGAATTATGAATCTAAGTTACATTTAAGGACGAATGTTCCTAAGGGAGGAGGATAACACCCCATAAAATGTAAGCAATAACCCATACTTCTAAGCTATGACTAAGAATTCTTAATACCATAAGAAAGATATGCTATGAGGTGATCAAATCATTCAATTATTTATGTTAATATTTGAAGTCGAGAAAGTTGTAAACAAAATCGACAAAAAGTTATTGCAAATTACTTAGTTCTCTCAAATTCTAAATGTATGTCTCGGCTTTCCTAATTTATAAGGAGTTAGGAGGCCTACTACCTATCAAATTAAAGGTCTATGAGTCTATTTTCCAAACTAACTAAATGGTTTTCCAATACAACTTCATAACATAGAGATATTCGTTGCTGTGGAGACCGCACAAGCAAGCATGCGAGATGGGTCCCATGTCAGAAGGAATATATCTTCACGACTTGGATTAGATAATTTTCATTCCAAACAGTTCCAAAAACTTCAGGTCGTCTTCTCCATGGTTCATCTAGGGTTCCAAGGTCAAATATAGGTGGATTCCACCATCCAAATCTCCCAAAATCAAGCCACTGGTTGTGGTTGCTGGGTGAGTGAGAGCGACTAGTACGTGTTTATTCCATGGATTTCGACTTTGATTGAAAGTTTCCAAAAGAGGAAGATTTGGGATAAGACTATTTTGTGTTGTTTTCCCTTTTATATTGTACGATAAGGGTTCATAACCCTCCCTCCATCGTTAATTCAAAGTTTATATGCTTCTATCAATTACGGCTACCGACATCGCAAACTCTATTCCGTTTTTTGACTTATAACCGTTTTAGGTTTCCTTGAAGTTGTGAAACATTAGGGATATGTAAGGGGATTGAGTTCTGAATAAGTTTATCGAGAATAGTCAAGGTGTTGGATCTCTTGATAGGTATTTTAAGGCTAAACCTTCTTTGGAGAATTTTCTTCATCGTGTCGTTAATACGACTTGTTGTCTATCGTAGTATTGTTCATGGCTATGTCCTTGTTGTTGTTTGGCTTCTGGAGACTAAACTACTAGCTTGGTATAATTATTCCTTGTTGGAATTTTCTACGTATACCTTCGTCTTTATTAGAAGTGGCATAAAAGTAATTCATTTGGATTGTTGTCGCTTAGATTGGCTATTGATATTTTGATGCCTTACCGATGCCGTTCGACTTTGTTGTTATTTGTTGAGCATGTTTTGTTTACTTAGGTAGCATAATGAATAACGTGGTTATACAACTCCATTTTTATGATGTCTACATTCGATAAAGCTAGCCTACGGGCCTTTGGCGTATCTTGATGCCTATAGAGCTAGAATCCTTGTATTAGAATCCTTCCTACGGGATAGCATTACCATGCTTTCCTAATGAACATGGTGGTAAGTT
>JACEIK010003125.1:141228-178710 GCA_018107945.1 Datura stramonium | reverse complement strand
CTTTCTTCCCAAACCGCATGACTCCCTTCATGGGAGATACCTTTAGAAATACCCAATTGTCCACATCAAACTCCAAATCTCTTCTCCTCACATCAGCATACGATTTTGAACGACTCTGAGCGATTTTCAACTAGCCCCTTATCAACTGAACCTTCACCATCGTCTCATTAACCGAATTTGGTCCTATCATAGCTGCCTCACCAACCTCAAAACATCCGATGGGAGATCTACACCTCTGCCCTTAAAGAGCCTCGAACGATGCCATCTGGATACTAGAGTGGTAACTGTTATTATAAGCAAACTCGATCAAGGGAAAATGATCATTCTAACTGCCTTTAAAATCCATAACACATGCCCTCAACATATCCTCAAGGGTCTGAATGGTTCGTTCTTCCTGGCCCTTTGTTTGCGGATGGAAGGCTGTACTGAGCTTAACCTGCATCCCAAGTCCTTTTTGAAAAGAACACCAGAATTGAGAGGTAAACTTAGTACCTCAGTCTGAGATAATAGACAAGGGCACTCCATGAAGTTAAACCAACTCCTGAATATACAACTTAGCATAATCATCCGCTGAATCCGCGGTCTTGACCGGTAGGAAGTGTGCAACCTTGGTTAACCTGTCGACCACCACCCAAATGGAGTCGTATTGCTGGCGAGTATGGGTTAGACCTGTAAAGAAATCCATATTAATCTCTTTCCACTTCCAAGTGGGGATGCTGATTGATCACGGGAAATAATATAGGTCCCGTGATACGCTTTACAACTTAAATGAGTCGTGTTTTCTAAGCTAATTGATACATTTTCATGTGATTTTATATAAAAGTGAAGATATGTGCTAACCAACGCTGATTAGCGTTGTTTTGTAGGTTTTTGATGACTTTTGAGGAGCTAAGTCATGAGTTGGTGAAGTAGAGGCTTGGAGACGGAAGAAACCATAGCGTCGGCAAGGAGGCTCAAAACAGCCGCTGTAGCGTCGACAGCGTGCCGCGGCGACCAGGCTGCTAAAACTAACCGCGTTGACAACAGCCACGGCAGTGGCTCACGCGACCATCATGATGCAATGCCTTTGCCACAGCAGCGTGCCACGGCGCCCAGCAGCCGAGTGCGCAGTCGAGTTTCGGGCGATTTCGAGCTCTGATTGAACCGTCCTGGGAGCAATGCTGCACGTTACACTCCGTGAAAGCGTTGCTTGTTATTCGGGACAAATTTCTACTATTATAAATAGCACATAGGTTTATTTTCACATATTCTGACTTAGTGGAGCAAACGGTGGAGTTCTGACGAGGCAGCTTTGAGGACGAAATTCTAGGGTTCTTCTCTATCTCTTTCTTGTTCCTTTCAATTGCTTGTATAGTTAACACTTGTTTAAGGATGTTTAATCCACAAATGGTGGCTAATTCTCCTTCTTCTTTGAGGTTATGAACTTTGTGTGAAATGTAATTATTGATTCTTTGGTTTATTTTCTCTTTTCTTCCGTAGTTGTTCTATTTAATTCTTGTTCCTACTACATTAATGTAAATGTGTTAGTGTAAATACAAAAGTCCGGTTTCACCGAGGAGGGCAAAGAATTGGAAAGTTGTGAATAAATAGGATATGATCTTTTCTTGGTTTGGGAAAATTGGGAATTGATTTACCTTGGGATAGAAATATACCCAAAAGTCGTATTAGTCATGTGTGTGGAACCGGTTTCGTATAGCTAGAACTTGAATTCCTTCTTATCACGAAAATGTAAATTGGAAGGTTCATGCTTCTTAAGTTAGGGTTAAATACGAGTTTTAATCCATAGGCAGTAGTTCCGACTAGCAACGGAGGAAAAGATAAACCACACGTATATTAATAGTTCATTTCTTCACATGTTCTTTGCCTTTCAGCATGCTCTACGTATAGTTAAGACTCAATTGTATAGATAGCTTAGTTTAGTATAAAAATATCTCTACCAAAATACAAAAACTTTTCTTTACACTGTTGTCTTCATTATTAGGTTTAGTAAATTAACACTTGAAAGGTTTTGCTCGTAGTCAGTTCTTTTGGGTTCGACATTCCGGTTCTTTAATAGAGCCACTATATTACTTGTATGCGACCCGTACACTTGCGGGCTCATCAAGTTTTTTGGCGCCGTGCCGGACTTTGGCAATCAGTAAGAATTTTTTCTTAAGTGTTAGTTAACGAATTACATACAAGCGTTGACAACGTGTTTTTATTTATTTATTTTAAAAGAAAAAAATATTTTTTATTGTTTTTGGATACCCTTCTTGACATGACATCTTGGAACGTAAATGGTTTAGATGGTGATACTCCATACTTTGATGAGTCTTGTCTTAATTTCGGAGGACACCACTTGTGGCGACACTATAACACATTAACATATGTGGTGGTCAAGATGGCCATTAAGGATGGTACAATCCGAATGCATATATCTATCCCCCGAACCCTACTATGATCTATTACATTGTTTTTGCTGAATATAGGCATGATGAAAATGAGGACTTGGGACGCCAAGCTCGAATAGAAGACATGCTAAAGAAGATGCTTGAGCAAACGAAGCAACGAGGTGATGGAAGAAATGAGAATTCAGCTAGCGGAGAGAATGGAGAAGCTCTGAAAGGATGAGCTTTAAATTCACAGAGATGATTGCTGAGGTACAGAAGCTTGTGGCCAGTGCAGTAACGGTTGTAGGCAATGGCAAAGGAAGACAAGGGTGAATTTTCAAATGAAGCCCGACATTTAGAACCTCTCTTGAGTGTCCTAGTGAAGACTCATACTTGTACCAGAAAATCCATTCAGGAGAAGATAGAAGTTCACCATTTGCAAATACTGGAGAGATAGATGTGGATGCGAAGGAGAGGTATACAAGTAAGGGGGTCAATTGCATTACGGTTTCGGAACCAAGGTGCATTGGACCTCACTCGAAGCATTTCTCTACCTTGAGTTTGGTGGACGACATTGGAAATGGAAGTCTTCAAGATTGTAAAGAAATGTCTAGAGGAGGACCAAGTCCCATATACTCTGAAATTTGCTGGGCCCAATAGACAAAATGACCGCTTACTTAAGGGCCAATAAGTGCAAAGGCAACATCTCTACTACTTGAGTCCTTTCATCTTTTCACCACCACCCCTAGAACATAAGAAAGGGGGAGAAGAAATTAGGGGTGAGATCATATCACTCAGGTGGAGGAAAAAGCGGTGAAGCCTGTGTACGTCGTGTATGACGTGGGGTAGGCAGCTTGGGAGGCAGCAAGGGTACCATAGGTACCATTTTAATTTCGTGTTTTTATTGATTTTATTTTATTTTTCACTTTTATTTGTTTTTTGGTGGAAAGTTAAGCACGGATGGAGGGAATTATGAGTACCCGTGAAGGAGGAAGCTAACAAGCGTGGAAGAGATAAAGGTGTGGGGTGAACACCCACTTGTTCAAATTTGAGCGAAGCATCTTGTTGGCTAGGCCTAAAGGCCTCAGGGGGTATTTCTCACCCTCTTTAAATTTTAATTTGATGCTATGAGGACATAGCATGATTCAAGTGTGGGGTGAGGGAATTTCATTGGAAATTTCAAAATTTTTTCAATTTTTTTAATTTTTTTAATTTTTTTAATTTTTTTAATTTTTTTAATTTTTTTATATATATATATTTTTTGAGAAAATGTGAAAACTTTTTTTTTTAGTCAAGCATGAATTCATCACCCGGTGGTTTTTTTTTTCCAGTTCTTTTCCGATGCAGGGGTCTTTGAACCGAAGAATAAAAATTTCTAATTCACAAATTGAATAATTATATATATATAATGTTTTAGTCGTAGTTAGGGGCTTGTTTCCGAAGATGGATGGATGACGACCGTCTTGAGGAGATTAGTCAATAGTTTTGAATTTTGAACCGTAGCTAATGGATGTGATATTCCAATATGTGCTATTATATGATTGTAGATGCAAGTATATTAGTGTTGAAGCATGCAAGTTTATAACTTTGTTTGAGACACTTAGGCTCTTGAATTTGACTCAATATGATTGAAGCTTAATTTTAAATTCTTGTGATTAGGCGAGTAAGAGTCTCTTGAATGTGTCTTGAATTGAGCATGTGCAATGAATGTAAGGTTTTTGAGTATTCTGTGTTATTGTGGAATGTCTAGAACTTGCCTGGTGTGATTATAAAACGAAATGAAGGATGTGGGTGTAGGAGATGATTTAGGCATTTCTTTGAATGAACCTAATCTTTATCCCTCGTTCTACCTACAGCAAAATATTAATCCTAGTGAGCCCCGTTGAGCCTTGAGCCTATTCTTTGATAGCGGCAACATAAGCCTAAACCTTTTTTTTCATTAGCTTGAATTTGACCCAAAGCTCCTAAGCGCTTGAAGAAGAAAAATCTGAAAGAATAAGGAGTGGGGAGAATGAAAAGAAAGGAAAGTGGATGTTGTAAAAAGTTGAGAAAGGTCAAAAGTGCACTTATTGGCAAATGATTAATCATTATTAAGGAGCAAGAAAAGACAGTAATGAAAAGTTATTTATAGAGCTCCTTACTGACAAGTCAAAGTGCCTAAAAGAAATAGAACAAAAAGAAGAAAAGAAAGCTACCAAGGATAAAAAGGTGAAGTAAGGAAGAGAAGTTCACAATAAGGCGTGATGTATTGAAAGCGCTTAGGGAAGATAGTCACTATTACTGATCACAATAGTACCTACCTACACCTGAGTACATTACAACCTAAAAGTCCTACTTGATCTTACATTCGTACATCCTCAAATTAGTGAAGTAAAACACTAAGGGCAAGCTTATGGGTCATTACATGATGCATGTGAATTCTTTGTGAGAGTTAGTGAAATTCTATTTATGTACCCACACATGTTGTGATATAAAAAGTGTTTTTGCGTGTGAAATTGGGTAACTCTCTTTCCGTGAGGGCACATGTTTAATGAAGGATAAAATTCATGTTGGATTTCTTAATCAGTTGATTGACATGAGTTTGCAAAAATCGAAGTCGATTCTTGAGGGTTAAGAAGTCTTAACATAGTTGTATTTCATAGCATGTTTTGTTTTTAGCTTGTATCTTAAATAACCATCATAGCCATAATTTGAATTATCTTGCTAGATTAGTTATGTGAGAGTTTTCAATTACATGAGGTGTAAAAAGGTTGTTCGAGGACGAACAAGATTTTAAGTGAGGTTGTGATCACGGGAAATAACATAGGTCCATTGATGCGCTTCCACAACTTAAATGAGGCGTGTTTTCTAAGCTATTGATACATTTTCATGTGATTTTATATAAAAGTGAAGATATGTGCTAACCAACATGATTAGCGTTGTTTTGTAGGTTTTTGATGACTTTTGAGGAGCTAAGTCATGAGTTGGTGAAGTAGAGGCTTGGAGACGGAACTAACACGCAAACGTCGGCAAAGAGGGAGGCTCAAAACAGCCCGCTGCTTGGCGTCGGCAACGTGCCACGGCAGGCGGAGGCTGCTAAGACAGCCGCGCGTTGGCAACGTGCCACGGCAGGGTTGCTCGTGACCATCATGATACAGCGTTGCCACGGCAGCGTGCCACGCTGCCAACGCGGCGGGGAGTCTTTGCCAGTCGAGTTTCGGAAGCATTCCGGAGCCTCCGTGTTCGGGCCGTGTCATGGAAACAATGCTCGCGTTACACTCCGTGACACGTTGCTTGTTATTCCAGGACAAATTTCTACTATTATAAATAGCACACTTAGGTTTATTTTCACATATTCCTGACTTGGTGGAGCAAGAACGTGGGTTACGAACACAGCAGCTTTTGAGGACGAAATTCCTAGGGTTCTTCTCTATCTCTTTCTTCTTCCTTTCAATTGCTTGTATGATTAACACTTGTTTAAGGATGTTTAATCCACAAATGAGTGGCTAATTCTCCTTCTTGTTGAGGTTATGAACTTTGTGTGAAATGTAATTATTGATTGCTGGTTTATTTTCTCTTTTCTTCCATGGTTGTTCTATTTAATTCTTGTTCCTACTACATTAATGTCGGGCCAATGTTAGTGTAAATCCAAAAAGTCCGGTTTCACCCCGAGAGGGCAAGAAATTGGAAAGTTGTGAATTAATAGGATATGATCTTTTCTTGGTTTGGGAAAATTAGAATTGATTTACCTTCAGGATAGAATATACACAGTCGTAGTAGTCATGTGTGGAACCGGGTTCGTATAAGCTAGAACTTGAATTCCTTCTTATCACGAAAATGTAGGTGGAAGGTTCATGCTTCTTAAGTTGGGTTAAATACGAGTTTTGTGAATCTATAGGCAGTAGTTCCGACTAGCAGCCGGAGGAAAAAGATAAATCTATATTGATAGTTCATTTCTTCCGCATTCTTTGTAGCCTCTGACATGCTCTGACCATAGTTAAGACTCAATTGTATAGATAGCTTAGTTTAGTATAAAATATCTCTGCAAAATACAAAAACTTTTCTTTACCTTTTGTTGTCTTCATTGTTAGAGTTTAGTAAATTAACACTTGAAAAGGTTTTACCCGTAGTCGATCCTTTTGGGTTCGACATTCGGTTCTTAAAGAGCCACTATAGTACTTATGCGACCGTATGCCCGGGCTCATCAGGATTTTAGGCGTAGGTCTTAGGGCCAGCAATGTTAAAATATTTTTTCTTAAGTGTTAGTTAACGAATTCTATACAAGCGTTGACAACGTGTTTTAATTTATTTTTATTTTAAAAGAAAAAAAAAATATTTTTTTTATTGTTTTTGGATACCCTTCTTGACATGACATCTTGGAACGTAAATGGTTTAGATGGTGAATACTCTGTACTTTGATGAGTCTTGTCTTAATTTCGGAGGACACCACTTGTGGCAGCACTATAACACGTGTAACATATGTGGTGGTCAAAGATGGCCATTGGGATGGCTGTCCGAATACCTTCTCCATCCCCGAACCCTACTATGATCCTTACATTGTTTTTTTTTGAATATAGGCATGATGAGAATGAGGACTTGGGACGCCAAGCTCGGAATAGAAGACATGCTAAAGCAGATGCTTGAGCAAACGGAAATGACGAGGGAGGTGATGGAAGAAATGAGAATTCAGCTAGCCGAGAATGGAGAAGCTCTAGAAAGGATGGGCTTTAAATTCTGGAGATGATTGCGAGGCTGAAGCTTGTGACGAATTGCAGGTAGGTTGTAGGCAATAGCCAAGAGGAAGACAAGGGTGAATTTTCAGAGTAGGCCCGACATTTAGAACTTACTCTTAGTGTCCCGAGTGAGGGCTCATGCTTGAAAGTCATTTCAGGGAAGAAGAGAGATAGAGTATGCACCATTTGCAAATCTTGGAGAGATAGATGTGGATGCGAAGGGAGAGGTATACAAGTAAGGGGATCAATTGCATTACGGTTTGAACCAAGGTGCATTGGACCTGCTCAAGCATTTCTCTACCTTGAGTTTGGTGGACATTGGAAATGGAGTCTTCCAAGCTTATAGAGAAATGTCTAGAGGAGGACCAAGTCCATATATTCTGAAATTTCTTTGAGCCCAATAGACAAAATGACTTGCTTACTTAAGGGCCAATAAGTGCAAAGGCAGCATCTACTTGGTCCTTACAATTTTCACCACCACCCCTAGAACATAAGAAAATTGGAGAAGAAATTAGGGGTGAGATCATATCCTCAAGGTGGAGGAAAAAGCTGGGTGAAACGCAATACGTCGTCTTGCTTGACGTAAAATTAGCTTGGCCCCAGCAGGAGGCAACCCAAGGTTTCCATAGTACCATTTTAATTTTCTCACATTTTTATTGATTTTATTTTATTTTTCACTTTTGTTGTTTTTGGTAAATTAGCTTACAGATGGAGGAAATCTGAGTACCCATTGAAGGAGGAAGCTAACAAAGCGTGGAAGAGAAAAAGTGTGGTGAACACCCACTTGTACAGAATTTGAACGAAAGCATGCTGTTGGCTAGGCCTAAAGGCCTCATCGAGTATTTCTCACCCTCTTAAAACGTTAATTTGATGCTATGAGGACATAGCATGATTCAAGTGGGTGAGGAAATTTCAGGAAATTTCAAAATTTTTAAATTTAATAATTTTATATTATTATGTTTATGTTTTTTTTTGTATTTAAAAATATATATATATATATATTTTTTTGAAAATGTGAAAACTTTTTAGTCAAAGCATGAATTCACACCCGTTGGTTTTCTTTTCGGTTCTTTTCCGATGGGGGTCTTTGAACCGAAGAATAAAAATTTTGATTTTTTATTTCGTTGTCTGTATATAATGTTTTAGCTGTAGTTAGGGACTGTTTCGAAGATGGATGGATGACGACCGTCTTGAGGAAATTAATTAATGGTTTGAATTTGAACCGTAGCTAATGGATGCTTGATATTCTTATTATGTGCTATATATGATTGTAGATGCAAGTATATTAGTGTTGAAGCATGCCAGTTTATAACTTTGTTTGAGACCTTAGGCTCTTGAATTTGACTCAATATGATTGAAGCTTAATTTAAATTCTTGTGATTATTTGGTAAAGTACGCTGAATGTGTCTTGAATTGAGCATGTGCAATGAATGTAAGGTTTTTGAGTATTCTGTGTTATTGTGGAATGTCTAAACTGCCTGGTGTGTTTATAAAACGAAAGGAAGGATGTGAATTGTAGGAGATGATTTAGGCATTTCTTTGAATGGGAACTAATCTTTATCCCTCGTTCTACCTACCTTAAAATATTAATCCTAGTGAGCCGTTGAGCCTTGAGCCTATTCTTTGATGGCAGCAACATAAGCCTAAACCTTTTCTTTCATTAACCTTGAATTTGACCCAGCTCTAGCGCTTGAAGAAGAAAATCTGAAGAAAATTAAAGGGGAGTGAGGAGAATGAAAGAAAGGAAAGTGGATGTTGTAAAGTTGAGAAAAGGTCAAAAGTGCACTTGTGTAGAAAATGATTAATCATTATTAAGGAGCAAGAAAAGACAGTAATGAAAAGTTATTTATAGAGCTCCTTACTGAGAAGTCAAAAGTGCCTAAAAGAAATGGGGGAGTAAAAGAGGAAAAAGAAAGCACCAGGATAAAAAGGTGAAGTAAAGGAAGAGAAGTTCACAATAAGGGCGTGATGTATTGAAAGGCGCTTAGGAAGATAGTCACTATTACTGATCACAATAGTACCTACCTGCACTGAGTACATTTACAACCTAAAAAGTCCTACTTGATCTTACATTCGTACATCCTCAAATTAATTAGTAAAACACTAAGGGCAAGCTTATGGGTCATTACACTTGATGCATGTGAATTCTTTGTGAGAGTGAGTGAAATTCTATTTATGTACCCACACATGTTGTGATATAAAAAGTGTTTTTGCGTGTGAAATTGGGTAACTCTCTTTCCGTGAGGGCACATGTTTAATGAAGGATAAAATTCATGTTGGATTTCTTAATCGGTTGATTGACATGAGTTTCAAAAATCGAGAATCAATTCTTGAGGTTAGAAGTCTTAACATAGTTGTATTTCATAGCATGTTTGTTTTGGCTTGTATCTTAAAATAACCATCATAGCCATAATTTGAATTATCTTGCTTCGTTAGTTACGTGAGAGTTTTCAATTACATGAGATGTAAAAAGGTTGTTCGGGCGAACAAGATTTTAAGTGTGGGGTTGTGATCACGGGAAGTGATATAGGTCCGTGATACGCTTTACAACTTAAATGAGTCGTGTTTTCTAAGCTATTGATACATTTTCATGTGATTTTATATAAAAGTGAAGATATGTGCTAACCAACATGATTAGCGTTGTTTTGTAGTTTTTGATGACTTTTGGGGAGCTAAGTCATGAGTTGGTGAAGTAGAGCTGAGACGGAAGGAACACGCAAACGTCGGCAAAGAGGCCAAGCAGCCCGCCTGCGCGTCGGCAACGTGCCCGGCAGGCAGGCTGCCCAAGACAGCCCCCTGCCGCGTTGGCAACGTGCCTGGTGAGGTGTCCGCGACCATCATGATGCAGCTGCCACGGCAGCGTGCCACTGTACCAATGCGGCGAGAATGCGCAGTCGAGTTTCGGGCGATTTCAACCTCCGCGTTCGGGCCGTGTCATGGAGGCAATGCTCGCGTTACACTCCGTGACGTTGCTTATTATTCGGGACAAATTTCTACTATTATAAATAGCACACTAGGTTTATTTTCACATATTACGACTTGAGTGGAGCAAGAACGAGGTTACGGGCGGCTTTGAGAATGAAATTCCTGGGGTTCTTCTCTATCTCTTTCTTCTTCCTTTCAATTGCTTGTATGATTAACACTTGTTTTAGGATGTTTATCCACAAATGAGTGGCTAATTCTCCTTCTTGCTGAGGTTATGAACTTTGTGTGAAATGTAATTATTGATTCTTGGTTTAATTTTCTCTTTTCTTCCATGGTTGTTCTATTTAATTCTTGTTCCTACTACATTAATTCGGCCAATGTTAGTGTAAATACAAAGTCCGGTTTTCACCCGAGAGGGCAAGAAATTGGAAAGTTGTGAATTAATAGGATATGATCTGTTCTTTGTTTGGGAAAATTGGGAATTGATTTACCTTCGGGGATAGAAATATACTACGTCATTATTAGTCATGTGGAACCGGTTTCGTATAGCTAGAACTTGAATTCCTTATCACGAAAATGTAGGTGGAAGGTTCATGCTTCTTAAGTTGGAGTTAAATACGAGTTTTAATCTAGGCAGTAGTTCATTGCTTAGCCGGAGGAAAAAGATAAACACGTAAATTAATAGTTCATTTCTTCACATGTTCTTTGTAGCCTCGGCATGCTCTCGGCCATAGTTAAGACTCAATTGTATAGATAGCTTAGTTTAGTATAAAAAATATCTCTACCAAAATACAAGAAACTTTTCTTTACACTATTGTCTTCATTGTTAGAGTTTAGTAAATTAACACTTGAAAGGTTTTACCCCGTAGTCGAGTCCTTTTGGGTTCGACATTCCGGTTCTTTAATAGAGCCACTATATTACTTGTCTGACCCGTACACTTGCCGGGCTCATCCCTGATCCTGAAGTACGCCTCCCGACCTTTGATGTTCAACTTTCACTTGCTGGCAGTTTGGACATTTTGCTATGAACTCCGCAATATCTTTCTTCATACCATCCCACCAATAGATTTCTCGAAAATCCCGATACATTTGTAGATCTTGGATGAATAGAGTATACGGTACCATGTGCCTCATGAAATATTCGAACTCTCAAATTGTCGACGTCCGGAACATAGCCGACCCTGGTATCGTAGCATACCATCTCCCCCTTGAGAAGACCTCCTTCGACTCACGCACTACCTCCTTGAGTTTCTTCAATATTGGATCCTCATCTTTTTGGTTAACATCTCCAACCACCAGGATGATTCTGACCCATCATGCACAACAACACCGCCATCGATCGAGTCGATCAATCTAACTCCCAGTCTGGCAAGTCGGTGGACATCCTTCAACAACTCCTTCCTTCCCTCATCCACGTGGGACCACGGTTCCATGGAGAGCCTAATAAGTGCATCCACAACAACCATATTAGCTTTTCACGGTGGTAGAGGACACTCATGTCGTAGTCCTTAAGTAATTTCAACCACCTCCTTTGCCGAAGATTTAGATCCTTTTGTGTGAACACATATTGCAAGCTCTTGTGATCTGTAAATACATCCACTTGGACCCCATACAAGTAATCTTTGCCATATCTTCAATGCAAACACCACCTCGGCCAACTCAAGATCATGGGTTGGGTAATTCTTTTCATGAACTTTCAGTTGTCTGGAGGCATATGCTATTACCTTCCCACCTTCATCAACACACATCCCAACCCAACTCTAAGCATCTGTTACACTACAAAGCCATCGGTACCCTCGAGTGGGCCAGCCTTGGTCTTGAAGTGAGTCGCATCTTCAACTCTTGGAAGCTTTTCTCACAAGCATCCGACCATTGGAATTTCACCTTTTTCTGAGTCAACTTAGTCAAGGTGCTGCAATGGATGGAAACCCTCCACAAACCTTCAGTAGTAACCTAGGCCTAAACTCGAATTTACGAAGGATTCACCGCTCTAGGCCAATTCTTCACCGCTTTGATCTTACGGGAATCTACCCTTATTCCTTCGCTTGATACACACGCATGTCCCGAGAAATGCTATAAGTTTAGCCAAATTCACCCTTTCTAAACTTTTTGCATACAACTGGCGATTCTTGAGGTTTGCAACACTATTCTCAAATAGGTGGAATGCTCCTCCTCTCTCGGGGAGTATATAAGAATGTCTTCAATGAACATGATCTTGAACATATCAAATATTGCTTGAACACCCTGTTCATCCGGTCCATAAAAGTTGCAAGAGCATTGGTTAGTCCAAAGACATAATTACAAACTCATAATGGCCATACCGAGTCTGGAAATTTGTCTTGGGAATGTCATACTCTGAACTACAGAAATTTGGTGATATCGAACCTAAAGATCTATCTTCGAGAAACACTGGCACCACAGGCCTGGTCAAATAAATAATCAATCCTAGGAAAGGGTACCTGTTCTTGATGGTGACCTTATTAAGTTGTCGATAATCAATACACATCCGAAGGGACCCATCCTTCTTTCGAACAAAGAGAACCGGTGCACCCATGGAGACTTGCGTGGTCTAATGAAACCCTTATCCTTGAGTCCTTTAACTGATCCTTTAACTCCTTTAGCTCGGGGAGACATCCTGTAAGGAGGGATAGAAAAAGGCTACGTATGCGGCAATAGATCAATACCAGGGAATCAATTTCCCTCTCCGCCTTAGGAACCTGCAGGGAAAATCGTCCAAGAAACACCTCTAGATATTTGCATACCACGGGCCCAGTTGGATAGTCGGGGTCTTGGGCTCCACATCCTTAACCCTAACTGGGTGGTACGTATGAAACTTTAGAGATCATTATCCTGGCCTTAAGATATGAAATAAACCAACACATTAGTCCAACTGAACTACCCTTCACTCCAACACCCGACTCACTAGAAAAAACAAAAATTCAAGCGTATGGGTCCTACAATTAATCAAAGCATAACCTGCAAACAACCAATCCTTGCCAAGAATAATGTCAAGTCAGTCATGGCCTAACTCTACAAGGTTTGCGGAGGTAACCTTGTGCAACGATGTGACACAGGAACCCTCTATGCATGCCTAGCTACAAGTGATCATAGCAGGGTAGGCGCTTGATTCTGTCAAGGTCTCGGGACTAACTCCAAGGCTATTAGCAATTTTAAGAGGTCACGAAGGAACAAGGTGGCTCCTAGATCTACCAAGGCATAAACATCAATATGAAAGACCGCAGCATATCGGTGACCACGTCGCGAGATCTCTCTGCTCACGGCGCGAGACAGGCATAGAATCGATTTTGGCGCTAGCCCCGCCACCCACTAGTCGATGCTCCCTGCCCCGGGCAAGGACGGGCTGGAGGCTGCTGCTGTCTTGGTGGTCTGTGCACGACCTGTCATCACCTTTGTCGGCATATGGAGCACGCTCGATGCATGTGCCCCGAGATCTACCACACCCATAAAATATACGAGCCGGCCGAGGCACTCTCCGGTGTGACTCTTACTGCACTTCCCGCAGGCTGGAGAGTATATTCCTAGCTGGTGCCCCTCTAATCCCCTTGATCACTGACCCTTCTCTTACGATTACCCCCAGGTCTAGATGGAACACTAGGCGATGATGGTGTTGGGGCTAGTGACCTCTGTTTGAAAGCGTGGATGGTAGCCACCGCCAGGCCTCTGATGTGAAAACCCGTTGTCCGTCCAGGCCCTCTTTGCCTCCCTCTCCCCTCACATGATCTACCTCTATCTGGCAGGCGTACAACACTTTGCAAAGGAAAGTCCATATCTTGGTGGAGCATGGCCGGTCCTGCAATCCTTGTCTAGATAACTAGCCACATCCTGAATAGATCGTCTTGCAGCGCCCTCGATCCATCACTAACTGCAGGGCGTACATTGACAACGAGTGAGCTCAGCGAATACTCCCGGCACTTTCATCTTTCTGCTTTAGGTTCAAAGCTTCGATTGTCTTCAACTCCCCCATCTCAGGGAAGAACCTCTCGTGAAAGGCCATGTGGAACTCATCGGTGATAGGGCCCCTCCCGCTGCCTTAACTTTGTCCTTCCATTGCTTGTACCAAATATGGCGACCTCTTTTAGGCGATAAGAGGCCAAGTCAACACACTCCTATTTGTCACCCCCATTACCTGAGGTGACCTTCAAGATCCCTTCAATGAACTGATGTGGATCCTCATCCCATCATGATAAGTGAACTCGGGATGGTTCATCCTTAAGAAGTCTTTAATCCGAGCCGGCTGGCTGCATTTGCCATTCTATGGGACACGCTGCTTGACTGTTGGTTGACACAGTGGTCAAGGCCTCCGCCAACATCGAATAGCCTTAAAACTCGGCATGGGAAAGCTGGCTCGGTGCTAGGAGAGCTCTGAGCCGAGGTGGAGCTGGCTGATGTCCGTGGTCATTGCCATCTCCGTGGCCTTCATCATTTCATTCCTCCTTCCATTCATTCTTCTAGGAGCCATAATTCTTCAATCATGGTGCACGCGAGTTAGAAGGATGGATGGGTCTTTATTACCACGACATAGAACATGAAAGAGGGCATTTCCTAAACATCCAGAGTAGCCTCTTCTTCATAGGTGTGGCACGCTTCACCCATGAAAAGACTCTAACGCAACTTCCAGACACCCTAGGAAAACTTCAAACTGGCTCTGCTACCAAGTTTGTCCCGCGACCGAGCATGCACGGATCATAGACCTGCGTGACAAGGGACCCCGGAGACCCCAAGTTGATCCATGGCACATGAATACAACTAATATTATTAAAATAAGCGTAATGATAATCGCCAAAACATTGCGAAAACGTAATTATAAGCATAACATCAAGAAATCTTTGGGCGTATGCAGTAGACACTACATACTTGTCACGAAAGCCTCTAATACATAGATGGGTTGATGAGACAACATCCCCAACTAACCTTAAAACTGGACATAAACAACATGAAAAGTCAACCAAACGGCCCTCGGAACATGAGGACTGCCAATAAGCTGAAAACGTAGGTTGAGATGGACTAAGGAGAGGATGAGCGAGATCGGACCTGTATCATGAGCTTGATACAGCATAGAAAAAGTATGCGGTCGTGCGTGGAATGTACCGAGTATGCACGATAAGTAAAACGGACACTTCAAAGTAAATAAATCTAGTAAATAATATAAGAAGGACTTCATAGCATCAAATCTTTATAATAAAATATAAGGCTCAAGGCTTTCAAATCATTCGTAATCATTCATTATCATAATTATAAATAGCTTTATGAAAATATAACTTGAGCCAATAACACAAACATGAAAATTCATAAAACATGCGGAACAATGGGAGGACTCGTCATAACTGACACCATCATGGTAGAGCCTTTCATGATGCCCCACTATCTCGCTCAAGTGGGCGGAGCGGACCACGACTTGTCGGGTGAGAATTCGTGCATAAGGCATATGATATCATATTACAGGGGATCATTATCAATACATCATATCATTTACAAACCCATGGTGGCACGTGATTATGAGATACGGGTGCTTAGTCCTTTGAACGCCAGGCTGCTCCAGTGCTGGAGCACGGCTCCAAAATATGCATATAGGATCATACATAAATCAATAACATCATGCATTAAAATTCGTGGCTATGATATAACAATTTATAATCATTGATCCTCTTAAAACATGTAGCCAAGAATCAAAGCCCTTTTCATCGGCCAACATCATAAATCGATAAATCATATAATTCATTTCATAAATCGTAAATCATTCTTCAACATGTGGGCATTGCCTATTACTTCATCATACTCAATACTTTCAAAATATGCTCATAAACATGGTAACTAGAAAATCATGCTTTTCCATCATCAATAAACTAAAATTATAGGTATTCATCATAAATCATAACTTTCATAGTTTCATCAAATGGGCAATAACATGATTAAAGGAAAATAATGATAAAACCTGCCCATCATTCATAATTCAATAATTAAGACTATATTAAATCATACCCATAAAGAGATATCACATTTTCATGCATTTGAGTAAAACCCCATAGACTTGAATAGGACGATTCATGATTTTAATCGAAATTGGGCATGGGTGAGGAAAAATTCCACCGATATTAAAATCCTACTTACCTGGGAATGGATGGACTCAAAGATCCTTGAACACCCACAAAGAAATTGATGAAAATCTTGAGGCCTTGAATCTCCCAAAAATCTCTATAAATTTTGCATAAGAATGGGCATGCATAAAGGGCTTAACCTATCTTATCTAACTCAAAAACATATCCAACACGACATAGTCTAGGCCTTTGGGACTTAGAAAGTTATGAAAACACCCTTATTAGAACGCGGGAAATTTCATGTCGCGGTCCCACGAGGGATACCTGTGGGTTGTTGCCATGGCAATGACTCGTGGCCATGGTCCGTTAAGTCCACTGCCCAAACATCAGGGGACCCCACGGGTGACTTCACGAGTCGTGAGTCGGATCACGGCTCGTGGTCACGCCGTGGCCTACAGCGCCCATCCCAACACTGAATCCTCGGGTTGACCATGGGTGACCTCACGAGTCGTGAGGATTGACCACGACTCGTGGTAAGGCCCGTGTCTTCCTCACTTAGGCCTTTCCAAACCATGTTGACCACGAGTCACCTCACAGCGTGGTCCTCCTCACGACCAACCTCTCCGGTCGTTACGTGACCTGGTGTAAATTTTAGGTTTTTCTCCATTTCCACTTTCGGGTGCGATCCTTGGGTTTCCGGGTATAAGAAATACCTTCAGGAATACCCAATCGTCCACCTCGATCTTCTCCTTCTCACATTAGAATATGACTTTTGACGACTTTGATCAGTTTTCAGCCTGTCCCTATCAATTGAACCTTCACCATAGCCTCATAGTAGAATCTGGCCTATCATATTGCATCATCAACCTCAAACCATCCAACTGGATGATCTGCTTCTCCACCTATAGAGAGCCTCGAACAGTGCCATTTGGATACTAGGTAGTAGCTTTATTGTAAGCGGACTCAATCAGGGCAAGTGATCATCCCAACTTCATTGAAGTCGATCACACATGCTCCCAGCATATCTTCGAGAGTTTGGATTTATACATCACACGACCATCCGTTTCTGCGGATGAGAGTGCGATAACTTAGTTTAACGGAGTCCCAACCCCTTTTGAAAAGACCGCCAAAATTTGAATGGTAAGTCCAGGTATCTCGATGAAATAATTGACAAGGGCACTCATGTAATCGAACCAACTCGAATATACGGTTGGCATGATCATCCCTTTGAATACGTGGTTTTGATCGGTAGAAAGTGTCTGACCTTAGTCAACCTGTCTACCACCACCTATATAGAATCATATTGTCGATAAATTTTGAGGTAGGCCTGTGATGGAAATCCATATTAGTATCTTCCCACTTCCAGAGTGAGAATGCAAATATCTTGAACTACGCCTCCTAACTGATGCTCAACCATTACTTTGATGGTTGAGCTCCCGGCTCTACGAATTCTGCAATATCCTTCTTCATGCCATCCACGAATGAGATTTCTCGTAAATCACAATACATCTTGGGCGGCACTTGGATGGATAGAATACCTGGATCCATGTGCCTCAGTCAATATCGGCCCCTCAATTATCAACATCTAGAACACATAGACAACCACTGGTACGCCTTTTTTTCCACATCTCCCCTTGGGAGAAGACCTCCACCTTACGACTTGGCTTGACTTCTTTCAGCTTTACCAAAAATTGGATCTCGTCTGGCTTTCACATCAGTCACCAAGGACGATTTCGATCCATTTTGCACAACACCGCCATAGTCAGACAGCCAATCTAACTCCCAACCTTGCAGTGCGATGGACATCTCTCACCAACTCCTTCTTTCCCTCATCCAAATGGAACACACTCTCCATAGAGAGCCTACTAAGTGCGTCCGCTACCATAATAGCCTTACCCGGGTGATAAAGGACACTCATACTCGTAGTCCTTAAGTAGCTCTAACCACCTTTTTTGCCGTAGATTGAGGTCCATGCAGTGACGAACACACATATTTGCAGCTCTTTTGATCTGTGAACACATTCACATGGACCCCATACAAGTAATGTTGCCATATCTTCAATGCGAACACCATCGCGGCCAATTCAAGATCATGGGTTTGGGTAATTCTTCTCATAGACTTTCAGCGTATCAGCGTATACTATCACTTTCCTCACCATTGCATCAATACAAACCCAGTTTGATTCTCAAAAGCATCACAATACACCACAAAACCATCCATTACCCTTGGCCAGGGTCAACACAATGCGGTAGTGAGTCGAGTCCTCAATTCTTGGAAGCTCTTCTCACAAGCCTCCGACCATTAGAACTTCACCTTTTTTCTGAGTAAACTTGGTCAAAGGTGCTGCAAAAGTTGAAAATCGTTCGACAAATCTCGGTAGTAGCCGGCTAGGCCTAAGAAACTCAAAATATCCAGTTCACGGTCTGGGACAATTCTTCACCGCCTTGATTTTCTGAGAATCTACCTTTATTCCCTCGCACGATACTACACCTTTAAAATTATCTTGAGTTCAACCAAATCTAGCACTTGCTGAACTTTGCATACAACTGTCGATCCTTCGAAGTGCGAAGAACTACTCTCAGATGAGCGACATTCTCCTCCTCGCTCCTAGAGTATATAAGGGGATGTCATCAATGAACACAATAACAAACATGGAATCGACTTGAACACCCTTTTTGTTCATTAGGTCCATAAAAGGCACCAAAAGCATTGGTTAGTCAAAAAGACATAACTACAAACTCATAATGACCATACCCGTATCTTGAAGGTTTTTAGGAAATCACTCTCCCGAACTCGGAGGCGGTGTTCGGTCCCAACTACATGCAAGTGCACGTGGTCGTACAAGTAGTAAATTTGCTTTATTTCAAGCCAGAATCGATCCCACAGGGGCGTAATGGCGATAATTTTCCTAATTGTTAGTAAAATGATTATTTCGTTATGCGAGGTAAACCAAAACAAATAACGCTTTTGAGTCAAGATTAATAGTTAATGTGAACCTAAGTGAACATTGTAAGTTAAAGAAAGTCGAACAACATCAACGAACAAGATGAGGTTAAGGAAAAACGTGCAGGGATGTAATTTATTGAGTGAAGTTAGGTCAATCTTCTCTTGGTTGTTATTAGGGAAAAACCCATGGATTGGATCTTTCGACTCCTCACCAATTAAAGAATCACGATACTTACATTACATTTAAATGATGCAACAACCCCATGTTCTATTTATATAACAAATTCCATAAATGACCAAATTTGACATTACGGATATATTTCTATTACGAGAACGTAAATCTTCCTTAATTTCTCAATCAGAAAAGAACATATTCCACCAATTCACATCATCAATTGGTCTCCTTTCCGGAATCGAAATTGGAATTCTAGAATATAAATTAACATTGGCCAAACATTAAACGTAGTAAAGAAGAGATTGGTAAAACAATAGTTAAGAGAAGATAAAAACTGAAATAATCATTAATTACATTCATGCAATTATCCTCAACCTTAAGAGAGGTGAATTAGCCACTCAATTTTGAATTAAACATCTTCAAACAAGTAGAATACATACAAGCAATTGAAATTAAAGAGGAGAAAGGAAGAGAATTAACCTACGAATTCTTCTTCTCAGCGCACCTTATCACGTTCTTGCTCAAAATGTGAGATACCTTAAAATAAAACCTAAGTGTACTATTTATACAAGTGAGAAATTTTTACCGGAATAGCGGCAGCGTGGCACGGAGTGTATCGTGGCGCATCAGCTCCGTTCCATGGCCATTTGTCGGGCCTGGAACTCAGCTTCCGGGTAATTGTCTTCAGCGTGGCACGGAGGTCGCGCGAGCTTGGGCGCCTCCGTGACACGGTGCCATCACGCACCTCCATTGGAAATCAAGTTAAAAAAAATTCCTTCTAGGCGGGGTAGCTCGCGATGGTAGCATGACACGGCCTCCATCACGGAGCACCAAACTTTAGCCCAATTTCCTTGTCGATTTCCGCTTCTTGCTTCCGAGTCCATTTCTACACTTCACCAACTTGTAGATTAGCTTCCAAAAATTCCTTATAGGCGCAAAACAATACTAATCATGTTGGTTAGTATAAATCCACATTTACATACAAATCACATGAGAATGCACATATAAAAGTGGATAAACAAGTAGAAATGAAGTATTAAAAAAGTATCACTTTAGGCATGCAATTATGCCCAAGATCACCTACCCCACTTAAAGCCTTGTTAAGTCCTCGAACAGATCGCTCATCTCATGCAATTGAAACTCACGCCTAGCTAATTTGGCGAGACCATTCAAGCTACGTCTATAATTATTTAAGATAGCAAATCATCAAGAGAGCATGCACGGTTTCATAAATGAAATGAAATACACCATATTTAGACCTCCCTAACCTCAAGAATTGACTCAGTCTTGGCAAACTCGTGCAAATCAACCGATCAAGACATTCGACCCGAATGTTATCTCTCATTAAGCATGTTCCCTCACAACACAAGAGAGTTACTTATGTTCACTCATAAAATTTCCAAGCACTACATGTAGGGGTATGTGAATAGATTACGCTCGCTCTCCCAAAGAATTCACATGCAGTGTAAGTGAACCATAAACTTTTCCTTAGTATTTTAGTTCACTAATTTGAGGATGCATGGCGTAAAGATCATAGGACTTAATGGGTTAGCAATGTAAGCTAAGGAACTAGTAAATACTGGGCTATTAATAGTAACTGCTTCCCCAAGTGCTTTTAATACATCCCATCATTCGGACATTGCTTCTTCCTCCATCCTCTCACTCTTGAATTTTCTCTTTGTTTTTGTTCCCATTTCTTTAGGCACACTCGACTTACTAGCAAGTATTTAAGCAACTTTTCATTCATTGATTTTCTTATACTCTACTAATAATTAATCAATTCCAAACAAGTGCACCTTGTCCTTTTCTTTAACTTTCCACAACTTCACTTTCCCTTCCGTTTCAAGCTTCTCACCCCTTCACTCTTTGAAAAATTGTTTTTTTCTTAATCGCTTAGGAGTTTTGGATCAATTTCTAGGATAATGAAAAGAATTAGCTTGGGTTGTATCTATCAAAGAATAGGCTAAAAGCTCAATGGGACTAACTAAGATTTAATATTCAAGGTGGGTACGATAAGGGAGAAAATTTTAGTTCATTCAAAGAAATACCTAAATCCTTTCCTATAATCCACATCCTTCATTTGTTTAATATACACACCAGGCAAGTTTAGAACTTCACAATAGCATGGAATATTTGAAAACTAACACTCACTGCACATGCTTAACTTAATACATATTCCACGAGACTCTTCATTCGGTTAATTACAAGAATTCAATAATTAAGCCTTGATCCTGGCAGAGTCGAGATTCTAGGGCCTAGGTATCTCAGCATGTTGCTTTTACATTTGCATGCTTTCATACGAATCACACTTGCATCTTACAATCATGTGTAGCACATAACAAGAATGTCGAACCATTAATTAGCTACACGTTTGGAAAACAAACGAAAAAAATCCTAAACCTATGAAGCTAAATTTCCCTTAAGACGATCGTCATCCATCCTTCATAGGAAGCAGTCGCTATCTAAGACGTCGGTTCAAGGGACTATTCTTGGGAAAAGCACCCGAAAACAAAAAGCGAAACCCAAACAAAAAATCGATAGAAAAAATAAATATAATCAAAATATTTACACATAACTTCAATAAACACTATTTATTACATCACCGCTACCACAAATTCATCAATACATAGCGTGAAACACGGAGTCACGAGTAACAATAGAACATTCACAAAAGCACAAACACAAACAACCTTTTTTAGCACCTAACTACTCCCACCCCACACTTAGTAAGACCTTGTCCCGGTATTCACATATCTACAATTAAAAACAAAGTTTGGATGGTGTAACTCTCTGATCAATCAAAATAGTCAATCTCTTCATCGGGTGCCGAGTGCCTCATCACTAAGGTCGAGAATCGTCCCCGCCTTCTTCCTCCGACTCAATGTCTCGATCCTCCCGGTGTGTTTCCTCATCGGTAGGGATGTCATCATCAACGGAGCTCTACAAATACGGGCCCAACTGCATAAGCTCAGGCATGCTCATTGAATGGATAATCCATGTCGAACTGCCACAGTCATCCTCAGCAGTAGGCCTTCCACCAATGCCGGTTACAACATACGCATCCCATACATTCGGGCCATGTATTGATCATCCCGAGGCATGTCCGCTCGGCCTAGTGAAAACACAGGCCCAAATGTTGTATCGGGTGCTTTGGTTTTGGTGACATCCAGGCAATAGGTCAATTTGCAGAATGTAGTCGAGGGCCTCTTCTTCAATACCATATTTTGAGAGAGCGGTGTGAAGACCACTCAGAACCCATACCGTGCTCTGATGTAGTCGACTCTCTTCATGGTGGAGATGATCACCGCTCCAACATTAATTTCCAGCCTTTTCATCGGTGCATAAACCGAATACACTCTATCCCAAGTGACATCGAGTCATGTGCACCCACAGGATCGAGACAAGAGAAAACTATCTTTAACCATATCCAGGCCTCTCTATTCATGCAGGGAATGGCAGTGTCGATGGTATCCCCTTTCCTTGTGACTACTCCACACAGGCATCAGTCGAGCTCCACATAAAGTACGTCTGATATCTACGTATGGTGGAGTGATGTTCAGGCGCGAGAGGACAGATATGCATTGTCCGCCCCCGAGTTACATTTAGATGATGTGGTTCAAAAGTAACCACACACCCTACGATCACGACGGTGTGGCTGCGCAAAGTCGGGTTCCGAGTTAGCGTAGAATTCCCGGATAAGATGGAGATTGCACTCTTAGGTTCTTCAAAAATGAAGTTTAACTTAGCGGTGTCAATCCTATGTAGGATCCTTAGAATTCTGTGCTAGTGGATTTCACGCTATCTGTTCCTAGGAAATGCCGGTCTCCTTGTGTTTTGAATACCATTTCTTTCCCTCATCTGTAACTCCATCTTGTTCCATATTATGCGTATCTCCCTCGAGGAGCAGATGGTGCTGCTAAATCTTCTTGTCCCAATTCTTACTCTTTTACTGCTGGCGCCCCGAATGTGGATGCTTCTTGCTATCTTGCCCCTTCCGAGACATTTGTCTGTGCATTCAAAAAAATACAGTTCAAATATTATTCAAAGGCATAGTTGGCTACCACTAAGGTTGGAAGCCTTTTCAGTCACACCCCATGCCCAGTCGTTATGTAAACAATACAAATTGACAAGAACAACCACTATTTTTCAGCTATTGTTACCAACGGGTTTAGTGCATTCATACAAATGGATGGAATGGATTCATTGTACTACTCAGACTTCATACAATGCATTATGAAAATTCATCCATCTTTTCATTGACAACATCATGATCAATTCTCACTTTATGCACCCACCTATGGGACTTTCCTTTCATTCCCCCAGCATTTTGCTCTTCAAGCTCACATATTCTGAATTTAAGCACAAAAAATTCTTTTTAAACTCCAACACAATCCACACAATTTTCTAACTTAAGTTTTCAACATATACTCAATTATCCAACTTAAGTTGTCAACAATGCTCAATTTTCAATTCAATTTTCAACCCATACTCAATTTCCCAACCCTAGGTATCAAGAATGGAAGAATTTCAACACACGGCATGTAATTATTGAGTTCTAAGCACAAAGTAGTACAAAATCAACATTCATCAATGTCTCAAACAATCACATACCTCCTCAATACCTTAGGGTGGATTTTCCTTACAAAACATGTACAAGGTTTGAATTTCATCTAAAATTGAAAGAAAATGGAAGAATAACCTTACTTAACACAATTGAAATGAAATTTGTAGGAATTTTGAGGTACTTACATTGCCACGCTTGAGGAGAAAAGGGAGTGGGGTTTTTGTCGAAGATGTGAAAGAGAAGTGGGAAAAATCGGGGTTTGGTGGTAAAAAGGGGTAATTCATGCAGGTCAATCCGATCGCGAGGTGACCCGACGCGAACTAGCCTCAACGTGTCACGGAGGCCATCGCAAAGGCCGGACTCAATGACACGGAGCCAGCGGAGGCTTTCTTGAATTTTAAAATTCCGGAGATAAAGCCTCCAGCGTGTCTGGAGGGTAACACGGAGGTCCACCTCCGTGACACGGAGCCAACACTAGAGCTCTCTGGAATTTTCCCCAAGATTTATTTTCTTATGATTTTCACTTGTTGCACTTTTAGCCATTTTGGCCCTCCATTTCACTGAAAATCATCCAGCGACAATAATTTGTTAGAGATCATGGGTTGCCTCCCAACTAATGCCAGCCTTTTCTTTTTTCTTTTTTTCAATAATCCTAACAACTATTACATTACATTCACGGAGTTTGCCCCTCCCGTGCGGCGCCTGGTTTACTGTCACGGCTCAACGCTTTTCATCCTTACTCATCTACTAAAGTGATAGACGTCTTCTCTCGAATAACGTCTTCACCCCAGTAGTGCTTAAATCTCTGTCCATTCACAAAAAATGTGGCACTTTTATCCTCTTGCCACAATTCAACGCCCCATGTGGGGTCATTCTCACCACTTCAAAAGCGGCCACGACCGGGCAACTTCCACAGGAAGAATTTCAACCTCGAGTTGAACAACAACACTTTGCCCTGGCTCAAAGATCTAATGCACCATACACCTGTCGTGCCACCTTTTAGTTTTCTCCTTGTAGATCTTATCACTTTCATAGGTGTGCCTTGACTTCGTCTAACTCACTTTCGGCGCATCAATCTCTTCTTTCTTGCTTTAACTTAGGATCCATTTTAACTCTTACGGCCCAATAGCTTTCGATGTTCCAGCTCCACAGGTAGATGACATGCCTTCCCATAAACCATTCTCTGTACGGAGAAGTCCCAATGGGTGTCTTGTATGCCATTACGCAAGCCCACAACGCGTATTAAGTTTTGCTTGCCCAATCAATTGTGCATTCAGCGTTTTAAATTTTCTTAATCTCCTTTGTTTGACACCTCTACTTGCCCGCTAGTTTGGGGATGATACGCTGTCGCCACTTTGTGTCATTACCCCATACTTAGCTATCAAGTTTATGAACCACATTCTGAAATGTGCCCCTCCACCACCGATAATAACAAGGCGTCACAGAACTGGTGAAAATCTGCTTCTTCACAAATTTCGTCACCACCTTGTTGTCGTTCACAGGACAAGCTACTTCCTACGACCGACTTTGACACATAGTCCACTGCTACCAAGATGTAATGATTACAAATGACGGTGGAAACGGGCCATAAAGTCTAACCCATACATGAAAACCTCAACCTAATATGTCGATGCAATGGCATCTCCTGTCTCAATCGATTGTGCACATCCTTTGACATCTATCACACATTTTGACATAAGCTGTAGCATCTTTAAACCCAGTGTGGGCAAAAAAGAAACTAGACTGCAGCACCTTGTGAGCTGTTAACTCTCCTCATGATGACCTCCATACAGTGATGAATATGTGCTCCTCGGCACTTACGCAATCGGCTTTACGGAATGCATCGCCTCACCACTTGATAGGTCCTGCTTAAACAGATACGGTTCATCCCACATGTAGTACCAGGAATCATGCCTCAGCTTCTTCCTTTGCTGACCATTGCCTCAGGTGGGTATACTCCACTTACCAACAAGTTCATAATATACACATACCAAGGGATTTGACTTCCTTTATTTCCAAGAGTTGTTCATCGGGGAACTCTTCTGCGATGCTATCACCTTCTTCTGTGCGAATGGCTCTCCAGTCGCGATAGGTGATCTGTAACCTGATTCTCGCTTCCCTTTCTGTCTTGGATCTCCAGATCAAACTCTTGCAGCAATAATATCCACACGATTAGCCTGGGCTTCGCCTTCTTGCCAAACAAATGCGGAGTAGCATGATCGGTATATACCTGCTTTCGACCCCACCGGATAGGATCTGAACTTGTCAAATGCAAACACTAACGCCAGCATCTCCTTCTCTGTGACTGTATAATTGACTTGGGCGGCGTCAAGTGTTTTTCATGCATAATAAATGGAATGAAAACTTTATTCCTATGTTGCCCCAATACAACTCCACTATAGCCAAGTCTTGCATCACACATTAACTCAAAAGGATGTTCCCAATCGGGAGAAATGAGAATAGGCGCTTCCACCAGCTTCTTTTTATCTCCTCGAATGCTTCTACACATTCCTTGTCAAATTAGATCTTCCCTCTTTTTCACAACTAGCGTAGGCATATCGGTCACAAGAAATTTTTGAAGTTCTTGATGAGAACAATTACTGTAAAACCCGGCACATGTCCTAAAAGAGCTGCGAACACCCTTCAGCAACCTTTGGTGGTGGTAGCTTTTCAATCACTACTCAATCTTTGCACGATCAACTTTTAACCCTCTGCGCTGACCTTATGGCCAGAATGATACCCTTCTTGAATAAAAAATTGGAACTTTCCTAGTTGAGCACCGAGTTTGAGTCTTCATCGAGCTAACACTTGTCCAAGATTAAAGAGGAGCCTTAGCAAGCGAATTACCAAAAAGCAGAAGAATCATCCATAAATACCTCGACAAAATCTTCCACCATATCGTGGAAGATGCAGCCATCATCATCATTGAATGTGGCGTGTGCATTGCATAGACCAAATGGCATTCGCATGAAAGCATATGTCCCATAGGACATGTAAAAGTGGTCTTCTCACGATCCTCGGTGCTATGGCTATTTGATTATAGCAGAATACCATCTAGAAAGTAATAATATTCGACCTTCAACCTATTCAAAATCTGATCAATGAATGGAATGGGATAATGATCTTTCCTCGTGGCCTTATTGAGCTTCCTTTGTAATCCATGCAAATTCACAGCCATGAGCGTACGTGTGAATCGCTCATTCTTTTCATTGGTGACACGGTCATCCCTCCTTTCTTCGGAATGCCTTTGGCCCAGGCTAACCCATTCCACTATAAGATAGGATATACCACACACCGCATCAAGCCACTTGATCACTTCCTTTCGACTACGTCTTTCATCACCGGGTTCAACCTACGCGTGTTTCATGGTTGGCAGATCCTTCTTCCATAAATATCACGGCTATCTGAAAAGCTGAACTAATCCCCTTGATGTACAACATCTACCAACCCATTACTCTCTTTCTCCTCTTAAGGACCACGAATGCATCTTTCACTTGTGCATGCATCGATTACGCTGGAGTGATGAGCGGCAAGGTGTCATCTTCACCCAAAAATACATACTGCGGATGTGAGGCAATGTCTTTAACTCCAATTTCGGTGCCTCCTCCAGTGTGGCCTTGGTGATGGTTCCAAGGACCTCTTCAAGCGGTTCAAAGTCCTGCTTCATGAAGAACATTTTAAAATCATTCAAGTCTGCACCATCTCATATGTAGCACTATCCCAAAATGATCATAGCCCACCAAGGCTCTCCAATGGGTCCTTTGAGTCAGCAATGCGAGGGTCGCTTCCCGATTTAAAACACTGATTGCTGATAGCTCCTCATAAATGGCCGGTAGCTTCATGGCCTTGTACACATCAAAAACCTCTACTTTGTCATACATTCTCATGGTTAGGCGCCCAGCAGCCATCGATTAAGGATGCTTGGGTGCCAGAAGGACGTCCCAAAATAAATGGGACACGATCGGCTCAAAATCCGAGAATTATAAAATCCCTCGGGAAAATGAGGGAGCCCACTTGCACTATCATCCTCCATAATGCCATCGGTCTGGCCAATGAGCTGGTCAGTGTGCCAAGATCACGAGTGGTTGGTCTGGGGAGGTGCCCGGTAACTTCTTAAACAACGTGTTGGCATCAAATTTATGCTTGCTCCCAAATCACACAATCCGCGATCTTGAATAGACTGCCCACTTGTAATCTGAATAGTGAAGCTCGGGGATCCTTCCGAATTTCATCGGCAATCTATTACAATATTCGGGAGATGCACTCCTGATTAAGAGCCACTATAGCGTACCTCAGTCAATGCAGCTTGTTTGCTGTGTACTTGATGTACTTGGCATATTTCGGCACTACATGCAAAACATCAACTAAAGGCAAATTAATATGTTTGTTCAACACTTCCATGTGAATTTCTTGAAGCAAGCTTCCTCCTTGTGATTTTTCAATCTCTGAGGAAACGGGGGCGGTGGTCTTTCTATCTCGACTACCTTTTCCTTCCCTCTCACATCATCATGTCCTTCATCCTTTTCTGCTACTCCAGTTTGCTGAGGTGGCCTTTCTTGTTCCACCTCCTTGAGTTGAGTTCCCTCACGGTAATGCTTGCATTGACCTTCTTAGGATTTGGGTATGTATTGTAGTAATCCTCCTCGTTTGGTGTTTTGGGCTCCATTAACTATCCAAACTAATACCCCAATGCCTTTGCTTCTTTGCTGATTTTTCATGTCAGGATGCTAATTTTACATGTCATTATGCATATGTGCTTGGTTAGCTATTATGGTTTTGAACATATCCTCGATGTTCTTGGATGGAGGTGCATTGTTTCCTCTATATTTTGTCACGAAAATTGTGATGCCCCCTTGGTTTCTCTGCATGCCCTAATTTGAACTGTGTCACGATGACTATTACTCCCCCATGAAAATTGGATGATTCCCTCCAATTTGGGTTGTAACCCCGTTACCATGCGCACGATTCTTGTTCCTTTGGGCGTTTCCAACAAAATTTACCAAATCGGGTTGCACCCTGATACTCAAATTTGAATGTTCACTATTTCCTGAGACTTCACACAAACCTTATGAACTTCATTGGCGTGGGCTGTGCATACAGCTCTGCAGCGGCTGTTAAGTTGATTTTGGCAAGCGGCTATACGTACCGGCGACCAAGTGTGAAACCATCCACCTCAAAGACCTACTTGACTTTCTTTGCTCCTCCTCGAGTTGAATCCGCATTCCATTCTGGATTTCCTTATGAAATACAGTTTAATAAAGTATTACAACTCTTATTAGGTCTTCTTCGGTGCCTGCCAACCGAGCTGTAAATCCAACAATATCTTAGTATGCGAGTTTCCAAACCCTCAATGAACGTATGCACCAACACCTCATTAGCCTAGTGATGATGAGGAAATCTTCTAGTATAGACTTAAATCTCTCCCAAACTGTCCTAGAATTCTCACCTCTCTTTTGTTTGAAGCTTAGAATCTGACTCCTAATCTTTGCGAGTCTTCCACGATGGAAAGAATCGTATCAAAACTTCCTTGCGAGGTCATCCCAAGTAGTGATAGAATTTGGTGGTTCGGCCCTTCAACCACCTCTTTGCTTCCCCCAAAAGTGAAACGGGAATAATGTAAGCCTCACATAGTCGGATGATACTCCGGGCGTGGATATAGGTGTCACTTATCTCAAAAGTTTTGGAGATGTTGTTGTGGATCTTCTTAGGGAGACACGTAAATTTCCGTTGGTGTGCAATAAGCGCACCATATTCTTCTTGAGTTCGAATCTCCTCGGCTCTGGGTGCGAATGTTGGATGTTACATTATTCGCGTGTGGGATTGCACCACTTCGTGGACCGGTCTTGCGCCATCTCTTCGGGCACTTAAAAGCGCCCATACTATTGGTGGTTGCTGTTGTTGCTCCATAGTTTCTCTCCTTAATAAGCGCAATTTCTTTTCCTAGAGCTTCCCTTTTACGTAGATGAAATTTTCTCTCGGTTCTAACTCGCGGATCCACCAACTCCTTATCCCTTTTCCCGACGTTCATAAACAATTTGGTACCTACAAGAAAGGCTAAGATCAAGTTGTCAACACTTGTATCGAACTTGTAAACTAACACTAAGAGAATTAAATAACCAATTGTCGATCCCTTGGAACGGGCGCAAAAACTTGTTCGGTCCCAACTACACGCAAGTGCACGTGGTCGTACAAGTAGTAAAGTGGCGTTATTTAAAGCCAAGTATCGATCCCACGGGGACTATAATATGGCGATAATTTTCCTAATTGTTAGTAAACGATTACGTTATGCAGGTAGACAACCAAAATCAAATAATGCTTTTGAGTCAAGATTAATAGTTAATGTTAACCTAAGTGAATATTGTAAGTTAAAGTCGAACAACCAACGAACAAGGGCGAGGTTAAAGGCAAGCATGCAGGGTTGTAATTTATTAATTAAAGTTGAGTCAATCTTCTCTTGATTGTTAGTCAGGAATTAATAACCCATGGATTGGATCTTTCGACTCCTCACCAATTAAAGAATCCAAGAGACTTACATTACACATTTACGTGATGCAGCAACCCCATGTTCTAGCTATACACAACAAATTCTATAAATGACCAAATATGAAATTACGGATATATTTATTCTGAACGTAAATCTTCCCTTAATTTCTCAACAGAGAAAAGAACATATTCCACCATTTCACATCTATCCAATTAGTCTCCCTTTGGAATTGAAATTGGAATTCTAGAATATACATTAACATTGGCAAATATTAATGTAGTAAAAGCAAGAATTGTTAGAACAACCGTTAGAGAAGATAAAAACTGAAATAATCTTTAATTACATTCTTCTGCAATTATCCTCAACCTCAGAGAGAGGTGAATTAGCCACTCAATTTTGAATTAAACATCTTCAAACAAGTAGAATACATACAAGCAATTGAAATTAAAGAGGAAAAGGAAGAGAATTAACCCTAGTAATTCTTCTTCTCAAGCGCACCTTATCACGTTCTTGCTCAAAATGTCAGATACCTTAAAGTAAAACCTAAGTGTGCTATTTATACAAGAAGTGAGAAATTTTTCCGAATAGCTGGCAGCGTGGCACGCGGAGTGTATCGCGGCGCATCGGCTTTCCGTTCATGGCCACTGTCGCGAACCTCAACTGGAACTCAGCTTCCGGGTAATTGTCTTCAGCGTGGCACGGAGGTAAATGCAGAGCTTAGGCTTCATGACACGGTGCCATCACGCACCTCCACTGGAAATCAAGTTAAAATTCCTTCTAGGCGGAATGCTTCCGCGATGGTAGCATGTTACGGCCTCCATCCACGGAGCACCAAACTTGGCCAATTTCCTTGTCGATTTCCGCTTCTTGCTTCCGAGTCCATTTCTACACTTCACCAACTTGTAGATTAGCTTCCAAAAATTCCTTATAGACTGCAAAACAATACTAATCATGTTGGTTAGTATAAATACACATTTATACAAATCACATGAGAATGCACATACTCAAAGTGGATTAAACAAGTAGAAGTGAAGTATTAAAGTATCACTTGGGCATGCAATTATGCCAAGATCGCGATGATACCCGTACACAGAGATAAATCTATTAGAAACACTTGGCACCTTGAAGCTGGTCAAACAAATCATCAATCCTGAAAAGAGGATACCAGGTGCTTAATGGTGACCTTGTTCAATTTGCCGTGAGTCGATGCACATACGACGAACCATCCTTCTTTCGGAAAAATAACATTGGGTACACCCCAAAGACTTTCTCGATCTATTAAATCCCTTATCTAATCGTCTTTCAACTGATCCTTCAACTCCTTTAGCTCGACTGGAGCCATCTTGTGATGAGAATAGATATAGAGGCTGCGTGTCGGGAAGAGGTCAATACCAAAATCAATCTCCCGCTGGGGCTCTTGGAAAATCATTGGGAAGACCTCACGGATACTCACGCACCATTGGGCCCATTTTGGAAAATTAGGGGTCTCGGACTCAACATCCTTAATCATGACTAGTGGTACACACACAACCCTTAGAAATCATCTTTCGGGCCTTAAGATATGAAATAAATTGACACTCTTTGGTACAGCTGAACCACCGTTCCACTCCAAGGCGATTCACTGGGAAATGAAATTCCTTTGCCACGGGTCTTTACAATTTCTGAGAAGCCTGCTACCGCATACAACCAATCCACTTTCCAAGAATAATATCAAAGTCATTGGCTAGCTCTACCAAATTACTGCGGTGACTTTATGCAATATAGTGATCAAGCATCCACTATACACCCGCCTAGCTACAATTGAATCACCGATAACAGAAGAAATCAAAAATGGTTCCGACAGAGTCTCGGGACTAACTCCAAAGCTACTAGCAATGTAAGGGTCACAAAAGACAAGAGAGCTCCCAGATCAACCAAAGCATAAGCTTAATATAAGAAAAACATACAACATACCGGTGACCACATCCGGAGACCTCCAACTACGACGGGGTGCTAAAGCATAAAATCTATTTTGACACTCACATGGCTTCAGGCCCAGGTCAGGCACCTGGCGAGGGGGATGTGCTGTTTGGGCCCGGCAGGCGGCTGTGACATCTGAACTCATGACCTAATCTAATTTTAGAGGGAAATCCTGATGCATTGTTGAGTTTTTCCACACCCAAAACGAGCATACGATCCAACTAGGCACCTCACAGGATTGATCCTTGTGCTTTGCCTGCTTTAGCTGGAAATCAGCTCCACTTTCTTCTACCTGGCCTCTCTCAAATCGACCTTGCTCCTCCGATCCCCTACGAATCTAGATGGCGTGCTGGGTGATGATTGGGCTGGGCTAATAGACTTATCTTTGGGGCTACACATGGCGCTATCACCCTCTAACACGACCCAAAGTCCCATAACTTCTCCGGTCCTGGCCCTCTTGGCCTCTTTGCCTCCGAAATCTCTGGCTCATCTGTAGGCAGCAGCACAATGCAAAGTCTGTCTGTCGATGCAACATGGAAATCTCTAGATCCTTATATGTCCAGTAGTCACGCCACTCATGTACAAAATGACTCACGGAGCCCTGAATTACCATAACTCCAGTTAAGCACTTGGATAACCCAGGTGAACTTCAATGTGTACTCCTGAACGGACATGTCACCCTGCTTCAAGTTAACAAACTCAACCACCTTTTGCTCCCTCATCTCTGAGGGAAGAATCAATCAAGAATGTTGTGTGGAACTCTTCCCAACCGATAGGGCCTATACCTTGCCCTAGCATCTCTTTCTTATTTGAACCATATGTGATCCACCCCTTTAGTTGATAGGAGGCCAAATCTTACAGTCTCCATTATCGTGATCCCAGTGGAGGCAGTTTCGTCGTGCCATTCTGTGGGATATGCGCAACAGCCTACTGGTTGACTTGAGCAGTCAAGGCCTATGCCAACATCTGGATAGCCACCGGAACTCGGGCGTGGCAAGCGGCTCACGGTGCTGGGGCTCCACCGAACAGTGGGGCTTCATTGATGCCCATAATCATTTTCCGACCAGTGGCCTTCACCGTACCCATTTCTCTTTTCGTTCACATTCTTTTAGAGCCATGGTTCTGAGTGGTTAGCATGAATTAGAAGAAAGTTGTGGCGCACTTCACGCCCATTAAAATGACTCTAGTTAACATGTCTTTGGTTTCACCCTAGGACATTTCAAACCTGGCTCGATACCAAGTTTGTCACGACACGAGCAGGCCCCGATCGCTATACAAGACAAGGAATCCCGAGAGGTCCCAAGTCGACCCATGGCATTAAGCATATCTAACTTCATTGACATTAAGTAGAGAAGACTAAACATAAAACATAGCGGAAACATAAATGTAGGCATGGCATATCATGACATACGAAATCACTAGACATATACAAGCTGAGTAGTACACACTATCTAAAAGCCTCTACTACATACGATGGGTTGATGGAAAACACCCCAACTAACCCGGGCAAGGACTGAAACATAAGTAGCATGAATGTCTATCAAATGGCTCTCGGAACATGAGAACTCACCGGTAAGCTGAAAGTACACTACGAAGGGGTCTAAATATGAGGATGAGCACAGAGCCGAAACATGTATCATAAAATGATACAACATAGAAAGTATGCGGTCAGTAAATGGAATGTACCGAGTATGCAAGGTACGTAAAACATACATTTAAAATATATGAAAGATCATAAATCATCATAAGAGTAGGAAAACATGCTCATGACATAAATATCATAACATAACATATCGTAAGGCTCAAGGGTTTCAAAACATCCATAATACAATCGTAATCATAAATATAAGAAAGCTTTATTAAACCTGACTTAGCCAAAATCATACATTAACATAATCATGCATTAATTATGAGGAATAGTGGGAGGCTTCTCTTAACAAACATACCCCATATGAGCACACATGGAGCCCGACTTGTAAACCTAGTTGGGAGGTTGTTCGTACCTTGCCAAGGGTAGAACCATGAAAGTGTGATATCACCATGAAGAAGGCTATTTGGGCTAGGTAAAAGTCACAAAGAAGGTCCCCACATACCTATGGTGGCACTTAGTTATGAGGTCCGGGGCAGAACCTGAGCCTAGAACCTACTCGGTGTTCGATACTACTCCCAAAACATATATAGTGCTCATAGTATATCATGCATCCAGTTTATGGTCTAGTTAAATTATGACAATCATAAACATGCTTGTATATACGTGAAACTAGCCATGAATCAAGGCCGTGGAGTCGGCCAAAACATAAATTCATAATTCATAGGATCCATGCATACTTGTAAATCCTTACATATAACTTGTAAATCCTCAAATTATGATGGGTAATTGAATAAATTCATATTTCAAATCATAGATCATGATGGGTTTATAAATATCAATAATTAGAGAGTAGATCATAAATCGATTCATCATAAATCATGCATAAGTAGGCTTGATTTGGTAGAAATCGAAATCCATAATTTTATAATCGGAATTAATGGTGGGAATTTGATCTAAATCCATAAAATATGATATATATATATATATATAATTATATTATTATTTAATTTTTAAATGTTAAGATTAAATTGATTAATTCAAAATTGAACTTAAAACCCCATAAGATTTTTGATAGGTTTTTCATGAATTCACAGAGAATGGGAATGAGTGTGAACGGAAATACCCATTTGGAACCTTACATACCTAGGTGAGATTAGATTCTAAATTTCGTTGATGCCCAAAGATGAATTGAAAGGGAGAAGCTTGAAGAATAAACTTGATCTCTAAAATTGTTCTAACTTGCATGCATGGGTAAAAAAGTACATTAGTTTTTCTCAAAATTGAACTTAAAACCCCATAAGATTTTTGATAGGTTTTTCATGAATTCACAGAGAATGGGAATGAGTGTGAACGGAAATACCCATTTGGAACCTTACATACCTAGGTGAGATTAGATTCTAAATTTCGTTGATGCCCAAAGATGAATTGAAAGGGAGAAGCTTGAAGAATAGCTTGATCTCTCTAAAATTGTTCTAACTTGCATGCATGGGTAAGAAGTATGAGTAATTTGAACTTAACCCCATAAAAGGTCATTACTCATACCCCAAAACATCATATTTTAGGCCTTAGGAGGTTAGGAATTACGGAAAGTCCCTTACTAAATTCGCAGAGAATAACTGCCAGGTGGTCCTAGCGGAGGACCTGATGACTAGTCCTCACAGGCCACGACTTGTTACTTGGCTCATCATGTAAACTGCCTTACCTTGTCTCCTGGGCTCGTAACAGGTCACTTCACAATTTGTTAGGGGAGGCCACGACTTGTGGTCACCACTCATTGAGTACACTGCCCACTTCTTCATTTCTCACTCACCCCCTTCCCACGACTCTCACCACGACTCGTTACCTCCTCCAACGAGTTGTGGTCAGCTTCCCTTAAGTACACTACCAACCCAACTTCGTCAGCTTACTTCCCTTGACCATGGTTGACTCCACGGATCGTGAGGACTGACCATGACTCGTGGTTAGGCACGTGGTAACTTAATGAACCATCTTTCAAACTTGGCCCAATCCCTCACCACGAGTTACCCTAAGACTCGTGGTCCATCCTCACAGGTCACAGAACGATTCGTTATGTGACCTAGTGCAAAATTTCCAGTTATCCCCATTTGAACTCCCAGGTATGATCCTTGGGCCCCGGGGTATAACAGGAACACAATGGCGGCTAGAGTCAGGGAATTCTTCAGGATGAATCCCCCCTGAGTTTCTCGGGTTGAGAGTGGATGAGGATCCACATAAGTTTATTTTGGAGATTCAGAAGATCACACAGGTTATGGGAATGATAGGGGAGAAATGTTTGGACCTAGCCTCTTATCAGTTGAAAGGGGTTACTTATATTTGGTACAAGAAGTAGAAGGATGGCCGGAGAGTTGGAATGGGTCCTATTGGTTGGGATGAGTTTCTCATTGCGTTCTTGGATTGATTCTTTCCCCAAGAGATGAGGAAAATTAAGGCAAAAGAGTTTGTGAATCTGAGACAAAACAACATGAAAGTCCAAGAGTATTCTTTGGAGTTCACCTGGTTGTCCAAATATGAACCGGAGATGGTGACTGATCAGAGGGATCGGGTGATCAGATTTGTGAATGGAGTAGCGGACTACTTGGTCAAGGATTGTCGGACCACTATGCTTCATCGGGATTTTGACTTATCCTAGCAAAGGACAATGGTGGACATCATCAGCAGTCTCACCAGAGATTATCAACCCTAGCACCGTCAGCAGCAAGCGTGCTATCCAAATCTAGCCATGATCAGAGGGGACGAGCATTAGGCTCTCGAGGTCAAGGAAGCAGGCCTGTAGAGCCCAGTATTCCAGGTTGTGATGGAAGTGGTAGGAGGCACACTGGTTAGTACTTAGCAGATACAGGTGCATGTTCCGGGTGTCGGAAGCTTGGTCACATGCTCCGAGATTTTCCAGCGGTCAGACAGGGCCATGGTAGAGATCGAAACCCAGTCACCTGTTCAGTAGCTCCACCAGCACGCTCATCTCATCAAGGTGCATCCACTAGTCCATGTGACGGTCAGCGTTAGAATAAGTTTTATGCCCTAGCGTCTCGTCAGGAGTAGGAGGTCTCCCGAGATATAGTCACTGGTATGTTACGAGTATATTATCTTGATGTATATGTGTTGTTAGATCCAAGGATACTTTATCTTTTGTGACGCCCTATGTTGCTAGTAGTTTTGGAGTCAGTCCCAAAATCCTATCAGAATCCTTTTCAATCTCTACTCCTGTCGGTGACCCAGTTATAACTCGACGAGTATACAAAAATTGCCTTGTCACAGTCCTTTAGAAAATCACTTCAATAGATTTACTAAAGTTAACCATGACAGACTTTGATGTTATCTTTGGCATTTGGTTGCATGCAATTATGCATCAGTAAATTGTAGAACCCGTGCGGTAGAGTCTGATTTCCAGGTGAGCCAGTCCTAGAGTGGAAGGGTAATTTTGTTGTGTTTGTAGGTCACTTTATTTCCTACCTTAAGGCCATAAAGATGATCTATAAGGGTTGCATGTACCATCTAGTTTTAGTTAAGGATGCTATGTCCGAGACTCCAACTCTCCAGTCAGTTCCGATAGTGTGTGAGTATCCAAAGGTGTTCCTAGAGGATTTACCCAAAGTTTCTCCCGGGAGAGATATTAACTTTGGTATTAACATTCCCCATACTAAATTGGAGGTTTGGAGATAGACCTTAGAGTTTAAAGGGTT